>ML370014.1:51138-63856 GCA_005239525.1 Nicotiana knightiana
GGTTCATCTACAAACTTTGGGTAAGTAATTTTAATTTATTTTCAATTATATTCCATCAATATATCTTATATTTAAACATCTAAACCATGTGAATCTAAGTGAAAATTTGTGAAATCTTACCAAGTTTTTGAAAAATAAGAATTTGAGTTTTGAGAGTCGATTTGGACTTGGATTTTGAAACTAATCATATATATGGACTCATGGGGTTATGGGTAGTTAGAATCTATCTTTGGCCCAGTGTTTTGACCAGGCATGCCCTGGGCTGACTTTTGTTGATTTTTTGAGAAAAGTGTAAAGATCATAGATTATCTATTGTAATTGATTTTTCTTGCATTGTTTGATGATATTAAATCGACTTTGGTTAGATTTAAGCGGTGTGGAGGCAAATTTTATGGGAAAGGCTATTTTCGAGGTAGTTGAGGTAAGTATCTTGCCTAACTTTGTGTGGGGTAACTACCCTTTAAGATTTAGTACTAATTGTGTCATTTGATCTATGTGAAAGTCGTGCATGCAAGGTGAAGAGGGTACACGGGTTGTATATGGTATTGACTGGTTTAGGCTACTTAGGCTCTTTTCATGCTTTAATTGAATTGTGATATCATGTTCTAAATTCTCATAGGTCGTATACCTTACTTGTGTTAGTCTATCCTTACATGCTTTTAATGAATTTGTTAACACTTGTTCTACATCCTACTTGATAAGTTTTTCTTATGCTTTAATTGAACTTGTTGCCTCTTTTATTGTTACATGTTGTCTCTTTTATTGTTGATCATCATTATTTGAAGTCATTGTTACATGTTATCTCTTTAATTGCTATTATTCTTATTTGAAGTCATAGGTATATGCTATTTTCCATTGTGAGTTATTCTTATTTAGTATGGTGGTTACACATTATCTTTCTCATTGTTCAGTTATTGGTGTTGAAGTTGTGAAAGTCGCTATCACATTGAGGCAAAGTTGTTAATTGTTGAGAGTATCTTTCTTGTTGAGAAATTTACATTCATTGTTATTGTTGATATGTTTGTACGCATTGTGGTTGATCCATGGGCTATTGTTGTGCAAATATTGATATTGTTGATTATTGGCAAGATGTGACATATGGACACTTGTGGTGCGAGATGTTATTGTGATGTGATATCGATGCGCATGCAGCTGTATAAGGATAGGGGTTAATGTGCATATGGCGGTTTAAGGTGGGACTTATGTGCGTGTTTGCTTGTACAGGAATTACGTGAAATCACACAGCGTCATAAGGTGCGTAAAGTGCGTGTAGCTATTTCGGGGGGAAAAACTTTTGAAAATTATTAAATATAAGGCTCGCATGGCGGTATAAGAAAATATTGTGATTGAAATTGAGAAATGTGAATACGAGGAGATATCTCGACTGTGATTCTTGATATATACGAGGCGGTACCCGGTTTTGATCAATGTTGTGCATGAGGCGGTACCTCATTGTGATTCTTGTTGTTTATCTCATGTTGCAAAGAGTTTTTGGTGGGAACACTTCTTGTTGTTTTGTTCCTCCTTGTTCTATCAGTTGTTGTCCGTATATGATCAATGTGGCTCTCTTTAATTGATTCCTTTATGATATCTCCATGCTTACAAATTCCGGTATGAGTTCATGTTATTAACTTGTTTCATATCAGTTATTTCTATGCGTTCCATTATTTATCATTATTATATTTATATATGGTTTATTTATATCCTACTAGGTGTCTCTACCTAGCCTCGTCACTACTCTACCGAGGTTAGGCGTGATACTTACTGGGTACTGTTGTGGTGTACTCATCCTATGCTTCTGCACATCATTTTGTTCAAATCCAGGTATGTATGCTCGTGACGGATGCTAGGTATGGCCCTTCATGCCTGAATGATAGGCACATGTTTTGTTTGTCATGCCTCGAACCTGGGGGTGAGACCGGCAGCCGGTGCCTCACTTATCCTTGCATACCAACTTGCGACTAAGGGACTCTGAACATATAATGTCATACTTTGGCTATGGCCACATGGCAAGACAATTTGCGAAGAAAAATATAAAACTGAACAGAATCTAACGCTGACTAAACAAAAATATACATCTGGGCCGACAAGGCCGTCATAACTACTATAGCTGACAAACCAACAAAATATACTTACAAGGCCTACAAGCACAACATACTACACTAACTGACAGGATATGTTTACAAGCCTCTACTGATGGATGTATTGTGATCGGAACAGGGCCTCGACCTACCCATAACCTATATACATATATACACAAGATGTACACAAAACTCTAGACCCGGCAACTCCAAAGGACGTTGAGCTTACCGATAAAGCTAAACTCGGGAACACATATTGAGGATGTCTACTCGTGTGTCTGTCTGAACCGGAACGCATGAAATGCAGCGTCCTAGAAAAAGGACGTCAGTACGAAATAACGTACCGAGCATGCAAGGCAATAAAATAACTAAAACTGAACTGATAATATAATATATGAAAGTAACTGGGACTCAAAGATGATCTGGAGATACACTTACCTGCTGATACTGACTCAACTCTCTCAATACAGTAAATAAAATAGATGTCCAGCACTATAAGGCTCAGAACGTGTAATTTCTCCCCTGTAGTAGGCTCGCTCATAGGCGCTCGGACATACTAGGCTCTGTATCTTAGCCATGCTGGGCTCGTTCATAGGCACTCGGCGACAGTAAGCTCGGTATATAACTTACCATCTTATCAGAGGTTTCCCAATAGGGGTCTGGCCATCGATTATAGCTCGATGGTGGTGAAAATACTGTAATATATATATATATATATATATACTCTTCTTTCTTGACTAGAAGAAGACAATACTTAACCAAAAATAAAGTCCCGATAAGGGAGAATACGGTAACTTATGAGACTAGGATAATGTACATTAGTTCAGGAATACGAACTTCTCTTTATGCCTCGTTATCAAACTCATGTAGTTACGGGATCATGCCAAAATGAAGAAAGGTTTAGCCTTAACATACCTGAACTGATTCACTTGACAATCCCTCTAACACACATTGATTGCGATAAAACATGTAACGGCGGATCGAAGTAGGGGAAAATCTGTTTGATATTCTTGAGAAAGATTTCACCGTATTCCCTTAAATTCCAAAAAACTCACGTTGCTAAGGTCCTAAGAAATCTCATTTGAATTTTTGTTTCATGAGATTCACGTTACTACCACATGAACCCTTGTATGAAATGGTTGAACTCTTAATCCCTCATATTGTATAGATATCCCATCTCTTTTAGTGATTTAGAGGGATGTTTTAAACTTTGGGAGGTGTGGGGGCCACTAAGTGATGACTAAGCTTTGGCCTAAAGGCCCCTAACATGCCACCTTGTTTTGTGAGTTAAGACTCATTATAAATGCCTCTTTGGTCTGCCATGTTGGGGGGGTGTTACATTTATCCAAAAATTCACCCCTTTCCCTAATCAACTTATTAATCCCCCACTAATCCAATAATTAACCAATTACCCACACAGTTAAGAATTATCTCAAATTACTTATAATACTACTCACTTTTAACACACTTATACATCTTGATATCATAGTCATGTGGTACCTTGTATGGCACTAGTCCATAAATACGGGGTATTGTAGCTTGGACCATATTTTATCTCATAATGTCAAACTTCGACGAAAACTCATTTTCTTCGATTCGCTTACCCTCTCACCTTCCCGAATTTATATCACTTGTTTGAAATAGCATAATGCTTATAGTCTCAAAATAATCTCATTCCCGAACTTACGACCAAACATTAACGTATGGAAATGCAGGATGTAACATATCATTTCTGAGCTTCCATAAATTTATTTATGGCGTACTTTCACGTACGAAAACATGGGATGTAAAATTGTTGGGGTTGATCCACTGGGAAGAATTCTCCATAGCAATAGCAGGAATGGGAGTGACGTAACCAGCAGCCTTCAGTCTCTTGTACAGTTGGTCTATGGGTTCGGCAATTGGGGTGTATTGTCTAGGTGGTCTTCGATCAAAATTTGGTCGTGGTTTTTGGTAATTTTGGCGGGTGGGAGGTGGTGAAAATATGTGGGTTGATTATTATAGTCATGATAGGTGGTAGCAGGCTGTTGGTATCTGGGTGGTGAAGGTTAGTATGTGGGTGGAGGTGTTTGGTATGTGAGAAGAGACATATTACCTTGGGCTACCATTACGCCACCTACTTCTTTCTTCTTCGAATACCTTCCGATTGAAAATCTTTATTCGTGGCCTGTAGTGCCTCAAAATTGGATACCATCCCAATCTTAATCCCTTCTTCTATTCTTTCTCCTATATTGATGATGTAGGATAATTTTTTATTTTCAATAACCATTAACCTTTTATAATACTGCGGGTCTTGATCTCTAATGAAGAACTTGTTCATTTGTTCTTCTTCAAGTGTTGGCCTTACTTTCGCGGCTTCTGATCTCCAATAAGTAGCATACTCGCGTAAGGTTTATGACGGATTCTTCTTGAGGTTTTGAATGTAGAAAATGCCATGCGCATTTTCCCTGTTGAACCTGAATATGTCCATGAAGTCTGATGCCATGCTTACCCAACTAACCCACTTCTTTGGGTATTGCCTAATATACCAAAACAAAGCATCTCCTGTGAGGCTTCGCATGAACAGTTTCATGCGGATTCGTTCATTCTTGCCCACTCCTAAAAGTTTGTCGCAATATGTTCTCAGATGCACTTTCGAATCACCAGTTCCATCGAACATTTTGAACTTGGGAGGTTTGTAACCCTCCGGCAGTTCCACATCCGGCTGAATACATAGGTCCTCATAGTTTAGACCTTCGACGCCTTTACCAACTTCAACACTCTGAACTCTACCAGTGAGCTTCTTGAGTTCCTTCACCATATTCTTAATGATCAAATCCTTATCAGTCGACTCGGGTATGTATATGGTTTGCTGCGGGGTAATGGGGAAAAGATTCCACATATATTGGATTGCTTTGATGAACTCCAGGAATTTGGGAATAAGGGTGGTCATTGGTTGAGTTTTGGGGATCAGGAGTAGGTTGTGGTGCATTTTGGGGAGTGTGATAAGTAGTGGTTTGTGGGTATTGAGTTGGATAATAGTGGGGTTGTTGGGGAGTTGGTACTGGTGTAGGGTTAAGGTTCTGAGAAGGTGTGGGATACTGGTGTGGTACAGGAGGATTTGGTGGTGAGTTATTGTTTTGTGTGTTTTGTAGTGGTGTCTAGTTCTGGGTAGTCGGATATTTCTGGTTAATGTCAGGGACATTGAGAGTGAGGGAAATTTTTGCCAAATTTTGGACCTGCCAGTATGCATAAACCAACCTTGGGGAATGGGAATAATTAAAAGAAAAGAAAAAACAAAAGGTAACCAAGTTAGTAAGGAATATTGAAAGAATGCTTGCAGTATTAAAACATGTTTCGCAAAGTCATGCAATAATTTATGTCCTAATTTAGGGGACCTCATTGTGCCTGAGTTAGGACTAAGCGACACATAGACTTGGAGAAAATCGATGTCAATAATTGCGTCATTTAACTAATGCGAAAAATGAGCCAAACCTTTACTAAAATGACAATAATAATAATAAAGCTACTAATGGCATATAGCCTTATTACAATCAAAATCTAAAGCTAAGCTAGAAAGCAGTAAAGAACATCATTTCCTAGTCTACTTGGTCCCTGAAGGACCTTCCCCGTGCTTGGCTCTTTTCACTCCATCAATCAGGTTCCCCAGATTGCGCATATCCAACAGTAAGTAAGCCTTTGCTAGATTCCCTCCTTCACTGCCCTTCGTGCTTTGACAATCTGAGAGTCTTTTTCTCATCTTTCCCTCAAGCTCTTTCTATCCTTAGTATTCCAACCTCTGTGGACTTAGTAGCAATTTCCTTCCGTTCTTTTATTGCTTTCATGTTCACTTTGTATTGTTCCAGATGTTTAGCTTCAGACTCGAAAACACTCTTGCGTAGCCTTCTATACTTAACTTGTGCCTCAGCAGCGTCATCTATGATCCTATCTTTCAGATTGACTCCTGGCTTGACGTCTCCCGCTACCGCATCCACCAACCATGATGGATAGAAGTACACATGACCGGCAAAATACATGTCTGGCTCAATGGTTTCTCTTTCCATGATGATCATTCTGTTCCACATATGTTGTGCCTCGAACTTGAATGGAATGGCGTCCCCTTTGAAATTTGCCTTGTACTGGACCATGTTGGAAACCCGAGGTATGACATGTTTTCTTCCTTCTTGTCTCATTACCCTTATAGTAGCATAAGGATAGATGCCTCGCAAACCGATAAGTACCATATGAGTATTCTCTCTTGACCTAATGATGAACTCGCTGCTAGGAAACCACTCACATCCAATGTCCCTGCTCGTTTGTCAGATTGCTAAAGAAATGCAACCAACTTACAGCATTTCCAGGTTGTGCAAACCTATCTGGGATAAATGTCATTTTCTTTGGGTGATGGTAAGCTATATAGTCATTCAACGGCCGTCGCAGAAGCTCTTGACGATATTCTCCCCTCTGAAAGTGTTCGAACAACCAGACTTGTAGTAACAGATTACAACCTTCAAAGTGTTTGAATCCCTGCTTGCACCAATCTAGAGTGCGGTACATTTTAGCTAAAACCATAGGGATGATGGTATAAGTTTGTCCCTCGATGCCTTCCATCAAGGTCATGGCGACCATGGCTAAGCGAGTATGAATCCTTCCCCCTTTCATTGGAAATATCAACAACCCCAAGAAGTAGATGATGAACACATAAACCCGACGGTGAGTCCAACCCAAGGAAGTAATGGCAAGTTCATCATGATGAAGACGATATGACTTACTATGCCCATAACGTTTGTAAAGAAATTCGAAAGGGATGTATGACTTCTTTAAACAGAGCAGCTCGTCATTTTTCTTGAAACCCAACATCTTTAGAAAACCGTTGGGGGTGCGATTCTCGAGTATTAGTAATCCTGGACTATCCCATGGCAACTTAGCAAAGCCTCCTATTTCTTCCAGGAGAGGAGTCATTTCTATGTCATCAAATAGAAATACAGCTTTTTTCTCATCCCAGAACATGGTAGTGGCCTCAATCAATGCCCTATTTGGTTGAACATTAAGCAAGAATGGCAGGTCACCAAATACCCTTCTTACATGATTCTTGTTGCAAGGTACAAGGTCTTTCCACCAGTCAAGTAGCAAAGTTGGGATGTTTTGGACCATGCCGAACCTAGGGATTTCGTGCTTCATTTTCTGCAAACAAAAAAATATTTTCCCCTTTCCCCCTCCATATTTGACTATTGACACAATAGTGATCAACATATTGGCACATTTTCTCCAAGTAATGCACATAATATGATAGTGTCCATTGAGATTGTAGAAATCCTGTCGGACTTTGGACAAGGTTTATCTTAGCGGGTTGTTACATTAATAACGCTCCAACCCGTACTAGGTTTAGCATAATGCATGTACATTTTTAGTTGGAATAGGGTTTCTAGAATGGTCTAGACGGGTACTCCCAAGTGGACAACTTGAGAGAGAAAGGCACGGGACCATCGATTGCACCGTTGATCGACTAGTCTACCGCAAATAAGCCTTTCCGATTTTAAAAAGGGTAATTTTGGAAGAGCGCGGGCACTCATCAAGTGCCTCTATGTTGATAATTTTCATGACTGGAGTATGATGTGGAGCATGCTTTATTCAGAGATATAACACGTTGCCAAGTATTTGCATGATAAAATATGTGAAAGCAGTAAATACAATAGCAAAGTAAACATGGAAAACATAGAAGAGAAAGACAAAAGGAAGAAGTCAATTTAGTTTATAGAATATATGCAAGAATGTAATAAAGCATGTAAGGAAGTAGGAATGATATAGCAACAAGATAAAAGAGTGTTCATAGCAAGTAAAGGTGAATAGGGGAAGGAATGTGCATGTCATAGCAGATGTAAACTAATAAAGGTGAGTAGGGGAAAGGATGTGCATATCATGGGAGATTTAAACAAATAAAGGTGAGAAAGGGAAGGGATGTGCATATCAAAGAAAGCAATCCACATAAGCCAAGTTCATTATGGTAAGAGCCTAAGTGTAAATCCCCAGTAAAGTCGCTATGTTGTCGCGCCCCGTTTTCTCGAAAAATCGGGTTTCAACGTGTGACAACTCTTTTGAGGAAGGGTGTTAAAAGAGTCTCCACCTAATGATTTTGAGGTGCGTTAGGACACCTATTATACAAATAACTCTGTTTGACTAGTCAACTGCACAAAAGATCGGGTAAGGGATCGAATTACCTCAAAGAGAAGGTGTTAGGTACTCTTCGAGGTCCACAACTGTGGGTCCTGGCCAAACTTAAGACTATGTGGATTAGGCTAGGTGATCAGATAAACAAAGAAATATAAAGTCGAAGAGTTCCATTATAACACAAATGAGAATTGGTACAAATCTTTAAGGACTACAAGGATACAACTACGATGGTCTATATTAAATGACTAAGTGAATAGCAAGTATATAAAGGAGGGGGGTCCTATGTTTTTTAGCCTAAAGGATCACCTCGTGCAACTTAAATTATACTTCGCAACACCCTTTAGATAGGAGTTTCTCATATTATTCAGCGATCACAGACTATCATCTCCTGCTACTCGATTACTATGTTGAAGTATTTTAGCTAAAGCGTTCTAATTCAATTCTAAGGCGTCCTATGTGTGCACTACTCGTCCCATGCCTATGGTCCAGGAGGCTATGGACCTCTATTTGGGTGGTTATAAACTTTCCTAGGTTTCTCAAAATGATAACAACTAATCGCACCTACAAAACAAATAGGACTGCACATAATAGCAAAGAGTGGCTCATATTATCCTCCACACATAAACAAAGAAGCACGCAGAAAGGGACTATGTGTGACAGTTACACTAAGTTTCACCCTTGTGAGTAAGGAATTTTGTTATCCCTGGTACAAAAGGGTTACCGCAAGGCAAGTAAGGGTCATCGATGATATGAAAATACGCCAATGATGAATAGGTAAAACATCTATAGGTAGATCACCATAGCGATAAATCTTAGTACTCACCTAAAGGGGGAATAAGGAGTGATGTGGCATTAAGTCTGAGTTAAGTGGTTCTAGTAACTATGTAATAGTAAAGGAAGAATGCGATAAAATGAGGAAGGAATGAGATTGCACTCATCCAAATCCTACTGATATACTACGATTCTAGAACATTATGCAAGCGCGACGCCAAGGAGAGAAGTAAGGGTCCCTACCCCAGATGTTATTTTTTATCAGTTATATACCCAAGGCCATACACAAAATCGTACCAGGCTTAGAAGGGAGAAACAATATATAATAACCAATTGACAATCCTAAGGTCTATTAGAAGTGATCATCATTCTTGGGAGCTAATGGCACAAGATTGGTCAGATAAGAGGGCTTAACGTACCAACTGGGTAGGCAACTTTGAAATAGCAAGCTTGACATAGGATAACTAATACCATATTGATCAACCATTCAACAAAGGAAAGGGTATAGCATGCTGAAGCAAGTCTACTGAGTTAACAAGACAAACACACACATGCTAAGCTCTCAGAAATTAGGTTTAGCACAAGAAATTAACCAAAATAGGTCAGAAAAGACTTTAAACAAGTGAGCCTTATTCAAAAGAATTATAGTTAGAGGGATATGCAATTCCACATAAAGAGGACCACGAACAGCATACCAACAAACTAATAGCATAGTCTACCATAAACCTCAACAGTGTCCTAACTCATGAGAATATACAGCACTTAAGGCGGAATGAGACACGCAACAATAACCATTCGTGCCAATTTCCTAGATAGGAAGGAAACTAACATAGCAATTTGTCCTAGAAGCCATTCTGAACCAAACATGCAACAGAACTTAAAAGGAATGGAAACATGCTTTAGCTAATCAATATAGTTTCAGATACCTATAATAAGGAACATAGAACTGCAAAGGATTGTTAAAAGCAATATAGTGGTAGTAAATCATACAGTATCAGGGATCCATGAATAGCAAGAAAACTGAATCATGCTTTCAGATTTTAAACAACATTAGCACATAGAACACACATGTCATAAACAAACAGAAAGGAGAATAGCTAACATTGTAAGAGTCAAAGACACTAACTAATAGTAAAGTTAAACGAGAAAAAGAGTGAGGAATTTAGAATATTGGTAGAGGCAATTGAAAGATAACCCCAAACCCCGATGCTTCAGAGTTCACAAGAGACTCAAGAAGGGCTCTGAGCAGTTCTTGCACCGGAGGAGGTCATTTTAACAGTATTATGGCATTCGCTTTCAGCCGGCCAAGAATTCAACGACTCCAGAAAATATTCAAGCGTTTCAGAAGAAGAGAACGAGTGAGAGAAGAGTATAGTGAGAGTAATAGCAGTCAAAATTAGGTCTCTCTAAAGGGAAATCAGGAAGGGTTTATATAGTAGCCAAAATCAACATCCAAATAAGGAAACATAATTAATTGAACACAAATAAGGAAATGGAAGCATGCAAAATCATTCAGAATCAATTTAAGAGAAAATCAAGTAAACTCTAATTCAAAGGAAAGCACAGATAGTCGAAAATCTCACTGAATCGGACCATATAGACTGGTAGTGAGTGCATATAGACGAAATAACGTAGAAATCTCAAAGGTTGAAGGTGGTGGCACCCAATTTGTGAATTGGTACGTTCCAAAATTGAGGCAAGTACTATGTAATACCATAGTCTTGTAGGAAACGATGAGATGATCCATAAAAGGTAAGAAAATCGTAGTAAGAATCCATGATTTGATCGGGTTTAGAAGATATTTGATTGAGGCGGCTGGTGGCAGTCTCAGGGAAATGGGGTTAGGTTTTCTGGGTTGGGCTTAATTAAAAGGGGTAAATGAACGAGGGTCGTTGATCTAGAGAGATCAACGGCCAGGATTAAAAATTTGAATGGGTACCGACCGGGTTTAGTAAGGGGTTGTTTGGGTTGGGCTGGGGGCTATTCGGCGAAGGATTTGGGCCAAATTTGGTCTGAAATTGACTTAAAATGGGCTACAATTAAAATACACAAAATTTATAAAAACATAATTTATAAAAGTAATTAATAAATAATAAAAATATTACGTAAGCAAAAATAATAATTAAAACTAATAACTTAAATATTACAAAAAAATATTAAAATGCTATTTGGCACAAATAATGTAATAAAATGTAATTATACATGAATATAGGCTATTGTTGCAAAAAATTACATAAATAACTAAAATACATATGTAATTATGTAAAATGATGTAAAAATATTTAAAACATGTATGTGGATATAAAATAACAAATTTAGATGATTAAGACATAATAATTAATTTAAAGGGATAATTAATAAATATTTAAGTAATTTAAATGCAATAAAATTAATTTTAAAGCTCTAAAAATTGCGGAAAATCATGAAAAATATATATACTATTTGAAAAAATGTGAGGGCAAAATTAGGTATCAACATTGTTTATTCTCTCACAGATGGTAAGGACATGCACTGTTGGATCCGACAATCAGACACTCGTGCCCCCTACTAGAGTCGCGAGAGGTCGGGGCTGGGGTAGAGGCCGAGGTGGGACACGTGGTGCAGCTAGAGCACCCGCGCGAGTTGCAATAAAGGATCCACTAGTAGCTACAGTTGGGGGATAGGTACCCGAGGCACCTGTTTCAACCCCTCCACTTCAAAAGACCCTCGCACAGTTCTTGAGCATGTTTGGTACTCTAGTTTGGGCGGGGTTGATTACACTTGCACCCGCCATATCTCAGGCTAGAGGAGGAGATCAGACTCTCGCGGCCCGTACTCCAGAGTAGCTGGTCCATGTTGAGTCAGTTCTGGTAGTGAAAGACTTCCCAGATGTATTTCCAGCAGATCTTCCGGGTATGCCGCCCGATAGGGATATTGATATTTTATTGAATTATTGTCGGGCACACAACCCATTTCTAGTCCCTTATATCATATGGCCCTAGCGAAGCTGAAGGAGTTAAAGGGGCAGTTACAAGAGTTGCTTGATAAGGGTTTCATTCGGCCTAGTGTGTCGCCTTAGGGTGCTCCGGTCTTGTTTGTGAAGAAGAAGGATGATTCTATGCGCATGTGTTTTGATTGTCGGCAGATTAACAAGGTTACAGTGAAGTACATGTATGCATTTTCGCGCATTGATGGCTTATTTGATCAGCAATAGGGTACCGGAGTGTTCTTGAAGATTGATTAATAGTCAAGTTATCATCAGCTAAAGATTCAGGATCCGAATATTTTGAAAACTACCTTTAGGACCCGGTATGATCACTAAGAGTTCCTTGTGATGTCATTTGGGCTGACCAATGCCCCAGCAGCATTTATGCACCTGATGAAAAGTGCATTTCAGCCTTATCTTGATTCATTCGTCATTGTGTTTATTGACAACATCTTGGTGTACTCCCCTAGTTGGGAAGATCATGAGCAGCACTTAAGGATCATTGATGCGAGACTAAATTGCATAATTTAACATGTGATATACCTTACATTTTATGCACATTAATGATAAAATTACACTTGTTATGTGCTTAATGGAGTTTATTTCATGTGTAAGTGAAGTGGAGATGGAAACGGAGCTAAAAGGATGCAAATACGTCGAAAAATACGCGAAAGGAAACACTCGGGCAATAGCCGGGCGACAGAGCCAAACAGCCTGACCCTACCTGGCGTTAGCCAGGCGTTTGGGCTGA
>ML370015.1:0-45483 GCA_005239525.1 Nicotiana knightiana
AGAAAGAATGCAATTACCCAGGGTGCCTGATAATTGGGCAGCCATGGCATTTGCAAGCAATCTAAACAATAAAAGATCAGAAGCCATGAGACGAATTAAGGAGAGTCTAAGAGAATACCCCGCTACAACATGGAATGATGTATATAACAGGTATGGTACTAAACTCAGAATAGAAGAAGATATCATTGCTCGTTCAAGAGATGAAGATCATTCCAAATCCAGACGTCCTAATTCAGACAGAAGATCAGGTAAAAATAGGTACAATCCTTACTTATGACCCTTGGGACGTGATATTCGTCCCAGGTTCGAAAACACTAGCTCAGACTATAGACCACCAGGAAGAGATGTAGTCTCATCCTCATCTAGATCCAGGAAAGATCAAGATGAACGACCTAGAGGTAATACCCGAATTGGGGATCATACCTTTAATGTAAGTACTACTGAACTTGTCTCAATATTGAGGAACATGGGAGACAAGGTTAAGTGGTCCAAAAAGATGCGATCAAATCCAAATAGAAGGAACCCAGATCACTGGTGTGAATTCCATAATGATCATGGGCACAAGACTACGAGATTTTTACAAGGTGAAGTAGAAAATTTATTGAAATAGGGCTATTTAACAGAATTGTTTAGTGATAAAGGTAAACAAGCATATATGAAGAACAGGCAGGAGCCCTCAAAGCGTCTTTCTCCAAAACGAACCGTCAACGTGATACACAGAGGTGAAGAAGTAAACAGAGTGGTCTGCAAACGACCACAAAGTTCACAATTACACATGGAAAACGGGTTCGTGAAAATATGGAAGAGGACGATATAACCTTCGATGATGCAGATATCGGCGGATTAATGCTTCCTCACAATGATGCTCTGGTAATATCTTTACTTATTCATGACACTAACGTAAAAAGAGTGTTGATTGATCCAGGCAGTTCAGTCAATATCATTTTGCTAAGAGTCGTGGAAGAAATGCTATTGGGGAATAAAGTAATCCCAAGGGCACGAGCCATATCAGGGTTCGATAACTCTACGGTTATAACAAAAGGAGAAATTGAGCTTAGCACTTACGTTGAGGGGGTGATCAAAAGTACTAGGTTGCAAGTCATCGATATTGACATGGCTTATAACGTAATCGTGGGAGGGCCATGGATCCGCGACATGAAATCAGTACCCTCCACCTTGCATCAGGTAATTAAATTCCCCTCTGAATGGGGGATTCAGCAAATAGAGGCGATCAGCAAACCGCAAGAAATATAAACTCCGTGGTACACTACAACAAAAAATAGAGGTGGAAGAATCACGAGATAAGGGAATCTCCCAAGCGGGTAACACTGCCCAAACATGCATGGAAGAAATTACTACCCAAATAGGTACAGAAGGTATTATTGCTGAAATAGGTACAAAAGAAAATACTTACGAGAAAGTGAATCAAGTTACCACGGAAGGTGCATTAGACCACACGGATGCAGATTCCAGACCGGACGTCATTCATGAACCGGAGGAAGACGAGCACATCAAAGCAACTACGTAAGAGCTCGAAGCTGTTCCATTGTCTGAACAAAAGACTGAACAGAAAGTGTATATAGACACGAGTCTGGGCCCCGGTCAAAGAGAAGAAAAGAAAGCAAGGACTATTCAAGAACCAAGTAATCGACGAAGAGGTACATAAACTCTTGAAGATTGGTTCGATACGAGAGGTAACATACCCTAACTGGTTAGCTAACACCGTGGTAGTACCTAAAAATAATGGCAAATGGAGAGTATGCGTAGATTATACTGACTTAAATAAAGCATGCCCCAGAGATTCATTCCCATTGCCACATATAGATCAAATGATTGATGCCACAGCAGGTCATGAATTATTGAGCTTCTTAGATGCATATTCTGGTTATAATCAGATTAAAATGAATCCCTCAGATGAGGAAAAAACTTCCTTCATTACAAACAGGGGGACTTACTGTTATAAAGTTATGCCTCTTGGCTTGAAAAATGCTGGAACCACTTATCAAAGCTTAATGACTAAAATGTTCCAAGAACATCTTGGAAAGACGATGGAAGTCTATATTGATGATATGTTGGTAAAATCAACACAAGCATAAGATCATTTCCAACATCTCTCTACTACTTTTGATATTTTACGCAGATATAATATGAAGCTAAATCCAGAAAAATGCGCTTTTGGAGTGCAATCAGGTAAATTTTTGGGTTTCCTTGTATCGAACAGAGGAATAGAGGTAAATCCCGCTCAAATTAAAGCTATAGAAGAAATACCTGATATTTTAACAAATAAAAAAGAAGTTCAAAGACTAACAGGGAGAATAGCAGCTTTGGGAAGATTTATTTCTAAGTCTTCCGAAAAAAGTTTTAAATTCTTCTCAGTTCTCAAAAAGTAGAATTAGTTCGAATGGACTGAAGAATGTCTGCAAGCCCTCAAGAATCTGAAGATTTATCTATCGAAACCACCGCTGCTTTCAAAGCCAAAAAGAAGGGGAAAGATTGTACATCTACCTGGCTGTTTCAGAAATTGTTGTACGTGCAGTACTGGTAAGAGAAGAAAAAGGTAAGCAGTCACCTATCTATTATGTAAGTAAAACTTTGCTAGATGCTGAGACTATATATCCACATCTAGAAAAGTTAGCCTTAGCTTTAATAATGGCGTCTAGCAAATTACGACCATATTTTCAATGTCACCCAATCACCGTTGTGACTTCATATCCTTTAAGAAATATTCTGCATAAACAGGAATTGTCAGGAAGATTAGCCAAGTGGGCCATAGAATTAAGTGAGCATGAAATAATCTATCAGCCTAGGACTGCAATTAAGTCTCAAATACTAGTTGATTTTGTTTCTGACTTTAGTAATAGCATTATCCCTGAAGTAGAAAAGGAGTTACAACTTTTTAACGGTGCTAATCCGGGACTATGAACCCTATTCACCCATGGCTCCTCAAATATAAAAGGTGTCTGCTTAGGCATAGTCTTAATATCACCACGGGTGAAAAGACACGGCAAGCTATCAAGTGTTATCCTATAACTAACAATGAAGTAGAGTACGAAGCTGTTATTGCAGGGCTTGAACTCGCACGGGAGCTCTCGATCAAGCAAATCGTGATCAACAACGACTCCCAACTGGTAGTAAATCTGATACAGGGGACTTACATCGCTCGAGAGACTCGAATGCAATAGTATCTTGAAAAAGCACGCGAGCTCGTGAGACAATTCAAAACATGGAAGTTAATGCAAATACCTAGAGAGAAAAATGCAGAAGCAGATGCATTAGCTAACCTCGCAGTAGTCACGAAAGTAACAAACAAAGACAATGCAATTGTCGTCCAACTATTCCACTCAATGATCGACCATGACAGGAATAAGGTAACTTTCAACAACTTAACCTGGGACTGGAGAAACAAAGTTCTTAATTTTTTGCAAAATGGAACCGTACCTGAAGACAGGAAAGCAACTCAAACACTTCACCGCGAAGCTGTACGGTACTGCCTTATTCGCAACTCACTTTATCACAAGATGTTCGGAGGACCCCTAGATAAATGCCTCGAACCTAACCAAACGAAATTTGTGATGAAATAAGTCCACGAAGGACACTATGGAAATCACTCAGGGGCGAGATCCTTAGTGAAAACCCTAATAAGAGCTGGATACTATTGGCCTAAGATAGAAGAAGAAGCCGAGAACTTTGTATCCAAATGCGACAGGTGCCAAAGGTTTGCCAATAACATGCATTGACCAGTGGAATTATTGCATCCAATAATATCCCCATGGCCTTTCAGGAAATGGGGTATGGACATAGTGGGACCTCTTCCCACAGCTAAAAGACAGGTACGGTTTTTGCTCATGCTAACGACTATTTTACAAAATGGGTAGAGGCAGAAGCGTTCAAACAAGTGCGAGAAAAGGAAGTTAAAAGCTTCTTATGGAAAAACATAATATGCCGCTTTGGAATACCAAAGGAGATCGTGTGCGATAGTGGCCCACAATTCATAGGCTCGCAAATCACTGAATTCTTCAAAAGCTGGCAAATCAAACAGATCACTTCAACGCCATACCACCCCATGGCTAATGGTCAAGCTGATTCAACGAATAAGGTCATCATCAACAATCTAAAGAAGCGGTTGGATAAAGCTAAAGGAAACTGGCCTGATGAGTTACCAGCGGTACTATGGGCATATATAACAACTTCAAAAACAGCCACGGGAGAAACCTCGTTCGCACTTGTCCATGGATCGGAAGCCTTAATACCTGTGGAGAGAACCAAGCATAAGGTTCGCAACAACCATGGATGAAGTAAACGACGACGAATTGAGGACCAATCTGGACCTGCTCGAACCACGGAGAGAAGCAGCACTGATACAGATGGCAGCTCAAAAACAAATCATAGAGCGTTATTACAACCGTAAAGCTCATCTCAGGTACTTCAATATTGGGGACTTATTCCTCAAAAAAGTCTTTCAATCAATGAAAGAAGCAGGCGCAGGAAAGCTAAATCCAAACTGGGAAGGACCCTACAAAATTTGAGGCATAGCTGGGAAGGGCGCCTATGAGTTGGAAGCTATGGACGATAGAGTTCTACCAACAAGCTGGAACGCCATCCACCTAAAGAAGTATTACTTCTAAGGATAAGAAATATCCCCGGTCAGGTATCGCACGATCGATTTTATTTTGAACATTTAAAAATTTTACTAACTTTTTTAGATGATAGGCATAAAGCTAACCCATCACCAGATGATGATATTAGACCTGCAAAGACGCGAGGAAATAACACAATTCCCGGTCTAGGGTTACACTTTCTGATGGACGTTTTAAAGGGTTAAGCAGTCATCATCTAAAAACTATATACCTTCGAGTCCGGAATGTTTTTCCTTTTCAGGAAAAGGACCGCAGGGAAGGAATAATCAAGTGCTCGAGATCTCATTCTTCAAAGCTCAAACACTTGGGAAACTATACAGTATGGAAGGCTAAGACGAAGCAAAGAAGACTATCAAAAAGTCAAAAGCTCGAGCCTGAAGACCTATCTACCCAACAAGACAAGTGATACGAGCAGAATTGAAAGAGATCAAAAAGAGTCATCCAAATACAAAGCCTAATGCAAAAAGGCAAAAACCTTCGAACATGTTCAGGTTGAAAGGAAAAATATTAGTCACGAGGAAGAAATGTACATCTTTATACTTATTCAAAACTGTTGTAGCAAAAACAGTTAGGGGTAAAAGATCATCATCAGTATACTCATTCAAAATGTTATGATTAAAAACAGTTACGAAAACTTTATACTCATGTAGAAAACTGTTATCAAATAAAACAGTTACGAATAAGAAAATATTTCCCTCGTACTTATTAGAAAACTGTTTCCAACAAAAACAGTTGCGGGTAGAAACCCCAATCTTTATAAAAACTGTTACTAGTGAAAAACAATTGTTCCCTTGTATCAATATCGAAAAACTGTTACCTATGAAAAATAGTTACGAAATACAAGTGTATATTAAATCTGTTAAACAAAAATAGTTGCAACATGAGTTTTAGACGATAATCAAACACACGTAAAATGTCGTGGAAGTTCAAACAAAAAAAAATTTCCTTGGAGACATCCTTAAACATGTGTAAAATTCCTATCACTCGATTGCATTATCATGAAGTTGAGATGTCTTCTTCATGACAATCATAAAGGCCCTCTTTCATAAATGAAGCCTACTACAAAAAGGCTCACAAACACGGTACGTACTATGAAAAGGTACGAGTGATTACAACATCCTCATGCAAAAATTCAGAGGTAAAAACAAAAATCTCAAAAAATAAAGCATACAAAAGACTAAAAGAGTGAAACAGAAACTCAACGGAAAACAAAAGTCATACTAGCATTAATATTAAAACGGCTAAGCAAAAACTAAGTATTAACTTATACTTAGCTTTTAGAATAAGTTGTCATTTGGGGACTTTAAAGAGATCCAAATTTACCCCCGATGGGACTGGGGGTAACCACCAATTGAGACAAAGATAAAAAAAGGGTGAACCAACTAAACTTCTTCAGGAGGGGGGTTGACTTCACTGGCAGAAGGAGCGGGAGCTACTAGGGATGAAGAGGCACGAGAAACTGGAGTCTCACCATCAAGTGAAGAGAGGTTATGACCTAGTTGAGCCTTCTCCATGGCTTCCTTAGTTTTAGCTATTTCAGCACTAAGGTCGAAACCCTCTTGAATCATTTCCGTCAATGTGTCAAGGCGAGAATTCATATACTCCCAGATCACATCAACAATAGCCACCTCTTCAAGATCTTCATAATCCCTTGCTCATACTTGAAGCTCAGCTCTCAATCCGTCCTTCTCCGCTTCAGCAGCTTCATGGGCGGCCCTTAATGGTACAATCGACTCCTCCAGAGTTTGAACTTTATCTAAAGCCTTACGAAGGTCCTCTTGAGTACGAGTGAGTGATTGCACGAGCTCGCCTGTGTATTCCTCCTTCTGCCCCATTAAGTTTTTCAAGTCTCTAATCTCTTCTGAGGCGCGGGACAGCTACTCAGCAAATGAGGACTCCAAAACACTCTTGTCTTTATCAGCCTGACTGGAAGAAGCCTTCTCTACTGCCAGTTCTGCCGCCATGAGCCTCATCTTCCGCTTCAAGGTACTCCTTTCCTCTTCTAAGGCATCCATGTCAATCCTTAGGCTATCATACTGTGCTTTCCAATTATTAGCATCGACCTGCAACTCTTTTTTCTCCTGATCCGTATTTGAGATCCTCTTCATAAGCTCCATGCCTATAAGATTAATCTACAAGAAATAAACCAATCATATATGATAAATTTCATATACGAAAATGAAAGAGGATAACTTGCATCATACCTTCAAAGAGGTATGCACAACTTTATTGGCCCATGTAAGAGCACTATGGCTGACTAGCTTAGCTTTCTCAGTGGGGCCTATAAAAGGCTTGATCCACACTTCGGGCTCACTCGTTTTCTTGAAAAGATTCCCCTCAGCTGGAACCTCTATTACCACCTGTGGTATCTCTCTGCTGGAAGACCCTACTTCCCTAACGGAAGGCATGGAAGCAGGCAAAGATGAAGCAGCAACAGGCACAGAGGGTTGAGGAGCTGGAGAAGCCACGGGCAAAGCAGCAAGCACAAAGGGTTGAAGAGTTGAGGAAGCCACGGGCAAAGCAACAACAGAAGCCATAATAGCCAACAGAGCAAATGAGACAGCTTCTCTTAAAGTAGCAGGAAAGACAACAGCCAAAGGGACATCGTCAAGAGCAAGGTCAAAACCTTCATGGAACAAGTAATCCACAAACTTATGAATGGGGGAATGTGAAACACATTCAAAGGTAGAGGGCTCAACCACAGACACGGAAGGCAAGGTCATGGGTGTAAGCTCATCATCTAAAACCACCCGCCTTCTCCGTGGCCTGTGTACTAAAGCACCCTCTTCTTCTTCTTTTATGGAACGAGACTCACCAATCTTTCTCTTTGAGGAAGAAAAACCAACAATAATCTCTTGGGCCTGAGCCAAAGACATCTTCGGGATAGATGAAGCAGACACCCCACGAGTAGAGAACCCTATCAAAAGGGAAAAAGTTAAGCGACCAAGAAAGAAGAGACTCGAGTAAGGAAAGAAGCAAGAACAAAAGCTTCACTTACCGTGGGTCTTTACATGCCAACCATACCTCCCAGCGAGGTACTTCCAAGATCTCTCTTCTTAAGGAGCAACAAACAATAATTTTTATACCCAACCACGGATACCGGAGACATTCTCAGAATAAACATATACAGTGTTAGTAAAATATCTCAAGTCAGAACGAGGAAAAGTAAATAGATGTGAGCTAAAGCATACTCACGTGCACGATTCCACTTTTCAAGGAAGGGAATATTTTCTTCACTCACTAAACCAATAGTGGGTACAACAACATACCGGAGGTACCAACCCCTATCTTTATCATCTCCAGGGGTTACCAACACTCTTTTGCTCCTAGCAGTCAGAGTAAAAACCCCTTAACGAAACAAGGTAGGAGAGTAGAGATGAATAAGATGGTTGAAAGTAAAAGGAACCGAGGCTAAAGAAGCTAAACTCCTAAGACATGCGACAACTCACCACACAAGCGGACCAACTTGTCCTAAGCAGATATTGAAGAAACGGCACAATTCAATTATGACTGGGTCAATGGGAGGTGTAAACCCTAGAGTAAAAGGGTACGTATAAACAAAAGAATATACCGTCTTGTAAGATGTTATTCTTTGATTACTATTCGGAATGTAGACAGGGAAATCAGGCCTCCAAAAGCACTCCCTACGAACAAGGGAAATCTGACCCTCAATTATAAGTGTTGGATACCTTTCGGCACTCTCAAGGGAAGAATATTGGTCTACGAGAACTTGATTATCTCTAGCAAAGACAAACTCAGCAGGAATAATTTCATCAACTCCAGGTTCACGAAGGCGTTCATCTCTACCTCTAGACAAAGACCGGGAAGCCCTAGCCCTCGGAGAAACTAGAGACCTAGCGGAAGGAGGGGGAACTATCTGAGAAGAAGAGGAGCCTCTCGAAGGAGTGGATCCTAGACTCCTAAGTCTACCACCCCTCCGACTCCTAGTAGGAGCAGAATGTGGTGTTAAATTTTCAATATTTATTACTCCCTGAGGTTGATTTGAAGAAGACATGTTTACAAAGGCAAGAAGAAAGTTCTTTACAAAAGACAAAGTTAGAAAGTGTTTCGTGGAAGCAAAGAAAAGAAGAAAGGTGTTTATACTTGAGGACAACCGTCAAACATGGAAAAAAGAAAAAATAATGATGAAAAGTCATAATTGAAGGTGTCATGTCACGACCCGGATTTCCCACCCACGGGAGTCGTGATGGCGCCTACTAGTGGGAGATAGGCAAGCCAAACCTTAATTACCCTTTTCATTAACACGTTACCTCTTTTAACAAATATCAGCAATGGCATGCAAACACTGGAATTTAATAATAAAGCGGACGTCTTAAATTATAGAAAGATTGAATAGAATGCAGAAAATTTCAACATAAGCCTCTACCCAAGACTGGTGTCACAATAACCAAGAACTACTAAGAGTACTAAATACGATCATCTGAAAGAAAACACAACTGTTTGTCTCGAGTACAGTGAGATAACAGACTGAAATAATAGATAGAGGAGACGCCGGGCCTGCGAACGTCTGCAAGGCGACCTCGGTATCTCACTGGACTGAAGGCCTACTCCCGCGCTACTGCTGCTGTCCAAGACCTGGATCTGTGCAAAGAGCACAGAGTGTAGTATCAGCACAACCGACCCCATGTGCTGGAAAGTGACTAGCCTAACATCGGCGAAGAAGTGACGAGGCTAGGACCAGATTACCAAGTAAACCTGCAGTTCGAACATATATATATATACAACGGAAAAGAAATACAGGAAGTAATCAATCAATAAAGGAAGGGGGGGCATACTGTGAGGAGATAACAGTTTCAAATAGGAAAACTCAAATAGAGATAGAAGCAACAGAACCAGAATATCAACAAGAATCAGAAAATCACAAACTTGCACTGCATCACCCTTCGTTCTTTTACTCTCGTCCTCACCAAATCAATCGTATCAATAATCATGTGCACGACATCACCCTTCGTGCTTTTACTCTCTTTCCTCACAGTATAATCAATGAATATCAGTACGGAATGGTACATCGTACAACACGACATCACCCTTCGTGCTTTACACTCTTTCCTCACAATATCAAACAATGCACGACATCACCCTTCGTGCTTTAACACTCTTCCTCACAATAGAAAACAATGCACGGCATCACCCTTCGTGCTTTAACACTCTTCCTCACCCAAAAAACAATCACAAACAAAGGGCAAGGGAGTAAACAAAATAGAAATAGAAATCCCGGCAAGGAAATATCAATTAAACAATTAAATCCCGGCAAGGGAACGATAACAGTAATCTCAACATCCCAGCAAGGGAGACAATATCAAATAATGCACGACATCACCCTTCGTGCTTTAACACTCTTCCTCACAATAGCAAACAGTGCACGACATCACCCTTCGTGCTTTAACACTCTTCCTCACCCAAACATCAATCACAAACAAAGGGCAATGGAGTAAACATAATAGAAATAGAAATCCCGGCAAGGGAACATCAATTAAACAATTAAATCCCGGCAAGGGAACAATAACAGTAATCTCAACATCCCAGCAAGGGAGATAATCACTAAAGCAACAATGACCCGGCAAAGGTATATTTAATAACTCTTTCTCTTTCTTTCACTTTCATTTCATAACTTACTCTATCACTTGAGCCAATGATCCAAAGGATTCAATTATCTCATATATCTTCACCATTCGTGTTACAACTCAAGCCAATGCTCCACGAAGTTTAAAGATCACAATTCCCTTCACATGCTCTATAACATATAGAAATCATCAATTAAGCATGGAAGTTACAACAAAATCAGAATATTCGCAATATAAAGACTCATGGTCATGCTAGACACCAATGTATAGATACTCGTCACCATGCCTATACATCGTACTCGACAATTAGCAAGTAGCAAATAAGACTCAACTCCTATTCCCTCAAGCTAAGGTTAGACCAAACACTTACCTCAACTTCCACGGCCAAATCAATCCACAACAACCGCTTTCCCTCTCGAATTCGGCTCCAAATCAATCAATCTATACAATAATGACTTCATAATATCAATATATGCTAAAAAAATCAAGCACAATGCCTAATTATAGATTTCCAAGCTTTCTTCCCAAAATCCCAAAAATCGACCCGGGCCCGCTTGGTCAAAATACGAGGTTCGGACCAGAACCATATCACCCATTCACCCACGAGTCTGGATATATAATTTGTTTTCAAATTCTACCCCAAAACAAGGTCTAAATCAAGAAAAATCAATAAGCCCTAACTCTACCCATTTTCCCCAATTTCTACCCTAAATTACATGTTTTAGGCTTAGGAATTCACTAGATGTTGATGAAAAACGAAGGAAACGAGTTAAGGATTACTAACCCACAAAGTTTTGGTGAAATAAAGCTTGAATGGACGTCTAAGGACCTTGGAGAAGAAGGAGTTTGTGAAAACTTGTGAGAAATCCCGTCACTGTTCTGTTTTGGAACTTTTAAATAACTGGGCAAAATTGTCCTTCGCGTTCGTGGAAGGCTGGTCGCATTCGTGAAGGGTAGACTTGACAGACCATCGTGATCGTGGAAGGGTGAACGCGAACGCGTACACAAAGAGTAAAAAGTCTGGGGTCCAGAAATTGGTCTATGCGAACTCATGGGACATCACGCGAACGTGATGAAGAAGACCTGCAAAGCTACGCGATCACGGGTATATGCACGCGAATGCGATGAAGAAAGGAGACTCAACCCTCAGAGTCAAATAACCCTACGCGATCGCGAGGGCTGGGACATGAACGCGATGAAGGAAAAACTTAAAGCTTCGGGAACGCAGAAGAGGCGTCGCGAACGCGAAGAACAAACGGGACCTGCAACAGCTGAAGCAAATCTGCTATTTTTCTAAGTTCAAAATCACTCCGAAACACTCCCGATTCCTCGGGGCTCCTAACCAATCACATGCACTAACTCAACAACATCCTGCGAACTTAACCGTGTGATCAAATCGCCGAAATAACATCAAAACAACGAATCAAACCTCAATATCACTAGTTTTTGTTCAAACTTCATAAGCTTTCAAATTTAGAGTTTTAAGTCCGAAACACGTCAAACGACGTCCAATTTCAACCAAACTTCACACAAATATCTTAAACCATATATAAGACCTGTACCGAGTACCGGAACCAAAAATACGGGCCCGATACCAACATTTTCTAACAAATTTTCATTTTAATTTTCTTTATAAAGTTCAGAAAAACAATTTTACTCAAAAATTCATTTCTCGGGCTTGGAACCTCGGAATTCGATTCCGGGCATACGCCCAAGTCCCATATTTTCCTACGGACCCTCCGAGACCGTCAAATCAAGGGTCCGGGTCCGTTTACCCAAAATGTTGTCCGGAGTTAAATTTATTCATTTTAATATCAAATTTTAACATTTTTCACAGAATTTCATATTTAAGCTTTCCGGCTACGCGCCCGGACTGCGCATGAAAATCGAGGCAACCAAAGATGAGGTTTTCAAGGCCTCGAAAGTACGGAATGGGTAAGAAAATAGGTGATGACCCTTTGGGTCGTCACATGTCACTTCGGGACTGACACAGCTCCAAAAAGCCCTAAAAGGTGCCGAGTAAATGCAGAACCAATACGAGAAGGACACGTGGTATGAGCATTAAATGGAAGTGACGAACGATGCCTGTGGTTCAAAGAAGGATACAGTGTTTCGAGTTAAAGCGGCGACAAAATATTCCCGCCATAAATGAGTATCCACTTACCAAATATTAATCGATAAATATATGATAAGTGGGGGGACTATCTGTATTGGTAAAAAAGAGTTTCACACTTAAGTCAACTCTTGACAACTCAGCCAATTATGTGGACATAAGAGAATGGGACAGCTGGATGTGATTCTTTGAAGAGGTACGAAATAAAGAGGCACAATTCAATAAAACCCTCAAGCTCATCAGCCAAGGGAAACTCAACCTGATCAAGACAGGGAAGATACACGGTCAGAATGAATCTGGACAAAGCTACGGGCAGATTCAAGGATCCACAATTGATTACTCGTATGTTATGTAACCGTACCCCAATTACCGTTATCCTTTGTAATGCCCCATTAATGTCATAATTAATCATTAATGGGCAACCATAGCAAGAGTTGTACGTAATATCAAGGAATATCCTATATAAGGGAGGGGAATACAGCTTGTAAATGCATCTGATTCTCGAATACAATCTACTTTGCTTTTTTATATTTCTGCAATATTGTCTATTAGTCGTTTTTATCTATTTCCTTGATTATCAGTAACCCGTGTTCATCCTAGAAATAGCTTTCACATAACTCGCTCTCGGGAATATTTTGATAATTTTGCCCTGGGTGGTTTCCTCCATAATATGCATAACGAGGATCAAAAGTAGAATTACCAACATCCAAACTCTCATAATTCCATGATGCCATGTTTTTAAAATTAACAAATACAACTAAAATAAAGAAAATAAAAATCAAATACTAAAAAAAATCAAACTTGAAACCTAGCAATATGTACACCTACAGCTACACCGTTAGCTTTAGAAATTCAATATATGTATGAAATCAAAGAAAATCGACTATACTTAAGAATTTTCCTTCAACTACACTTGATAATACAGTTAACTCCCCGGCAAAGGCGCCAAAATTTAATCACGCTCAACTATGTCTACTAAAAGACTAAGCGGGCATTGTAAATATAATCCGGGTATTTTGCCCAGAGTCGAATCCCACAGGGAACCAACGTATCAACCGTTGTTGTTAGATTACCAAATTTTCAATAATCAACTTCCTCAAACGTTATGACTATCACTTGGTGTTGTTTAAACTACTACAACTGAATGAAAATATTAAAACTAAATATTAACTACAATAAGGTGTAAAAAATTATAATAAAGGTCTAAGGTTATGGTTTCCCCCGTTGGTAAAATTCCTTCTTGTGTATTTCCTACAGTTTTGACTTAGTTGTTTCTATCAGTCATGAACACTCCAGTTATCATAAATCTCTCTCAAGTAATTATGATAATTTACTAGACGCACTCTCTCAAATTACGCTAGCTAGATTGCATTATAGTTCATTTTAGATTGCACCCGAGGTATCGTTATCTCTAATCCAACCTCTAAACCCTCGGTTATGGATCTTTCCTATACTCCGGGAGTGGTGTTGTTCAAACAACTACCTAAATATGCACTATCTCTCAAGTAGATACATAATAAATAGGAATAGCTAATTGAGGGCCCTTCAATCAACTACAACAAGAATGTAGTTGAACAAATAGAGATTAAAAACAAAGCAAAACTATATTAATATCACAATAAGTTCATCCCCAACGGGTTCCACCAAAACCTTAGATTAAATAAATTAGCTACTCATGATCATAGTAATCAAATCCAAAATAACTTGCATAATTAAATTACAGAGTAAGGAATAAAAGAGGTAAAAATCAATGTTTTGATCTTCTGAGTAGTATTCCACGATCTCCTCTTGTCTCCAATGGAAAAAATCCTTCAAAGTTGTGTGTTTGGGTCTATTTATATGTTTTGGGACAAGCCCTAAACGTGTAGGATACTTCTAGTCAAACCGGAAAATACTTAAAGCCTTTAAAACTCGGATTGGGCCTGATCTTGGGCCGGGCGTTACAAGGAAAACGCTTGGAAAACGCCAGGTTGCACCTGGATTTATGTGTCTAACGCCTAGTATGACCAGGATTTATGTGTCTAACGCTTGGTAGGACCAGGCTTTACAAGGAAAAAGCCTGGCTAAGGCCAGGTTGGACTTGGCTTTACAAGGAAAAAGCCTAGCTAAGGCCAGGGTCATTCCTTTTGATTCTTGAGCGCATTTTCGACGGTTATGCATCCATTTAGCTCGGATTCCATTTCCAATTCACCTACACATGAAATAAACTCCATTATGCTCAAACGAGGTGTATTTTTACCGTTAAAGCACATAAAATGTAAGGCACATAATGCGTTAAACCATGAATTATAGCCACACATCACCTGTGGTGGTAGAAGGTTGCGCTCTCTTCTTTGGGTTAGTCGAACCATCAACGAGTACCTATCAAACTTGCTTCTTTGACTTCACCTTCATATCATATGCTCTTGGCTCTACCATTGCATCAATAAGGTACTCTGTGATAGTGTTGGGATAAGGGTTAGCCGTGTTGGTCTACTGTGCTACTAATGTAATGTTGGCAGACATCACAACACCCAAATTAATTGGATACCCGTCCATGATAGAAGCCACTTGAACAGCACGTGGAATAGGAAGATGGGTCTCATTCTGGCATGGATCAAGTCTGCTACAAATAAAAGTCTGCCAACCCTTCGCCTCAAAGCTTAATGTGTTCCGCTAATGGGAGCCTCAACAGTGATCCATGGTGGTGGTGGCCCCGATGGGGCTAAGATCTCAGCTATCCATGGTCGGACTTCTTTTTTCATAGCACAATTCTCTAGGTACTCTTTCGGCTCTAAGTCCTCAAACCCCAAGTATGCATTTAGCGTGTGCTGATCAAACCTCACCTTGAGGTTGCGTACTCTGGTCACCTTTGTCCCCTTTTGGATGTGAGAAATATTGGCATAGAACTCAAGGACAAGGTTCTCTTTGGTAGCTACCACTCTCTTAGTTAAAAACATACAACCCTTCCTCGCTCTAAATATTCTCAGCATTGCAGGATTGTATTTTTCTAGATCCTTCAAGAGAAACTGCCTCTCAAGGGTCAAGGATCTCGTGAGCCACAACATTCGAAAGTCAGTGAAGGCAACCAAGCTAACAAATCAGTCCTCCCATATATCCTTCTTCTTTGATCTCTCCACATTAATGGATGCACCCTCTCCCCCTTTACCATCATCAAGGACATCCTGAACAGTCTGCGTATCCATGTATAGAACAACTGCTGGCTCAGAAGTTTGGCTAGCACTTTCCGAACCCTCGGAAGTCCTGTGAGATGAAGAGGCTTCATCCATGGGATCAGATAGCCCCTATGGCCTACAGTGTGCAACTACCTGCTCCTCCGAAATATAGGCGAAATATCCCTTAGAAGCTTCCCTAGACGGGACATAAGAGCTAGACTCGGAGAGGTCTGAACCCCTCCCTCTCCCTGTTGTGGCCTTCTTCTTGATAGGTTTGGGCTGGCTAAGGGGTAAGGTACCTCTACCTCGACCCCTAGAAGAGTCTCCTCTACTTTTTGTAGTTTCGATGCGGCAAACCATCGTCTATATCAAAGCAAAGAAGATTGTTAGTTGCAAGTCATCATTTAACATATTCAACACTTATGTAGTCAAGGGAGAACATTGTGGACATAGTGCGGCTACACTTATGATAGGAAGCTATAGATGCTCAGAAGCCTCTTATGTGAAGACAATGCAGAGGCGTTGCTGCGATCGCAAATTTTCAGTGCGGTCCGCACATTTTGGTTCCTCAAGAGGTGTTCCTCTGATAGATTATGCAGACGAAAATACAGCCTCTCTCTTATTTCTATGGTCCGCACAATTAAAGTGTGGCCGCAGAAGCACTTGCCTTCTCAAACTGCCCAGAACACTTAAAATGCGGACCACTAAAATTGAAGTGCGGCCGCAGATTTCAAATTTCACGAACATCCAGTCATATTTTCACTTAGATTTTGTAATTACTTGTACAAATCGATATGGCAACATGTTATAAACATGAAATCTTACTAACCCAACCCATTAGAGCATATATTATCAACTACCCAGTATAGATCTATCCCACATGGACACATGGATGAACTCTAATAACAAATGGCCTAAAAACAAACTAAAATTTCAAAAATTAAACAAACCCAAAGATTAACATGAAATGAAACATACCAGAGAGAGTGAGTGCACTGAGTGTGTAAGCAAGGTAGTTGTGTGTGGTGGACAGTGAAAGTCTCTCAGTAAAACTTGCAGAGTAGGAGTGATTGTGAGGAGGGTGAAAAGTGTAAAATGAACTCAAAATATCTATTTATACTATGAGTCATAAGAGGGAAAAAATATCGAGTGCGGCCGCACAATTCCATGTGCGGTTCGCACTCTTTCACACTAGGCCTAATTTCTCCGAACCAAATGTGCGGTCCGCACATTTTTGAATGCGACCGCATATTTACATTTGCGGTCGTAGATTAGCCCCAAACTGGAAGACTCAAACTTAAGAGAGTTTACATTTTCACACTTAGGCAAGCTTCTACTTGTGCGAACCGCATATGAAATGTGCGGCCACGCATGTACTTTTGTTGTAGCACATAAAATTGTGCGGTCTGCACAAATAACGTGTAGTCTGCAGTTCCTTCAATACTTAACCATTTTTAGTCCACTCTTCTTGCAAGTCACACTCAACCCTGCAGCACACTTCAAATCAAGTTAGAACAACAAATAACATCCAACTACAAAATAAAAATGAAAAGAATCATGGGTTGCCTCCCAAGAGGCGCCTGATTCAATGTCGCGATCAGACACAATGTCAAAGAATCCTAAATTGAAGTAAATGACCTCAAGTCTAATGCACCAAAAGGTGTCACACCAACAATTTCAAATGGACCACTCCACTTGGAGTTTAGATTCATGGGAAACATTCTCAACCCTGAGTTAAACAACAATACAAGATCGCCCATCTTGAACTCCTTATTCCAAATGTATTTGTCATGAAGATATTTCATCTTTTTTTTTTGTATAAGGACGAACTCGCATATGCATGGTATCAGAACTCATCCAATTCATTCAATTGTGTACCTCGCAAGTTAGTGGCTACATCCCAATCAAGATTAAATTTCTTTAGAGCCCAAATTGCCTTGTCTCAAGTTCCACCGAAAGATGACAAGCTTTCTTGAACACTAAATGGTATGAAGACATTCCGATGGGTGTTTTGTAAGCCATCCGATAAACACATAACACATCATCAAGATTCTTGGACCAATCCGTCCGATTATCATTCGCTGTTTTAGACAAGATACTCTTTATCTCCAGTTGGAGACTTCTGGTTGCCCACTAGCTTGTGAGTGATAGGGAGTTGTGACCTTGTGAGTAACATCATAGTTGCTAAGTAAAGTGTCAAAAGCTTTGTTGCAAAAGTATGACTCCCATCACTTATGATTGCACGTGGAGTACCAAATCTTTTAAACATATTCTTCTTCAAGAAACAAACTTCACTTCTCGCCTCATTATTGGGTAAAGCGACAGCCTCAACCCATTTGGACACATATCCACCGCGACCAAGATATAGGTGTTTCCACAAGAGCTCATAAATTTTCCCATAAAGTCAATGCCCCAAACATCAAAAATATCAATCTCCAAGATGGTTGTGAGAGGCATTTCATTTTTCTTTGAGATTCCACCGGCCCGTCGACATTTATCACATCTTTTCACAAAATAACTAGCATCTTTGTAAAGAGTAGGCCAATAAAAACCACAACTAAGAACTTTGGATGTTGTTCTTGATCCACCATGATGACCATAATATGGTGAGGAATGACAAGCTCTAAGAATGTTGCCTTGCTCTTCTTCCGGTACACACCTTCTAATCACCTCAGCCGTACAAATCTGGAAAAGGTATGGTTCATCCTAATAATAATCTTGATAATCCCTTTTGAGATTCTTCCTTTGGTTTGAAGAGAACTCATCCGGAATGATTCCACTCACAAGAAAATTTTCCAAATCCGCAAACCATGGTACATCTTTCTCTGAAACTGCCAAAAGTTTCTTTTCAGGGCAGTAATTATTGATTTCAAGGCCATCATGCGGCTTCCCTTCCCCCTCCAAACGAGAAAAGTGGTCTGCCACTTGATTTTCACTACCTTTCCTATCTTGGATATCAATATCAAATTCTTGCAACAAGATTACCCATCTCATCAACCGAGATTTTGAAACCTGTTATCTAATAAGATAAAAAAGTGTTGCATGGTCCGTGTGGATATTTCTTTGGCACCAATCAAGTACGGGCAAAACTTCTCAATTGCAAACACAATAGCAAGGATTTCTTTCTCTGTAGCGGTATAATTGACTTGGGCACTATTCATGGTCTTAGTAGAATAGTAGACCGGATGGAAAACTTTGTTGATACGTAGCCCCGAAACAGCCCCAACCACTACGTCACTTGCATCACACATGAGTTCAAAAGGGACACTCCAATTTGGAGCGGTAATGATAGGATTAGTTGTCAACTTGAGCTTCAATAGTTCAAAATCTCTCATGTAATCATCAATGAAATTAAACCTGGCATCCTTCTCAAGGAGCTTGCACAATGGGTTCACCATTTTAGAGAAATCTTTGATAAAGCACTGGTAAAAACCTGCATGGCCTAGGAAACTCCGCACACCATTCACTGAAGTTGGGGGTGGAAGCTTAGAAATCACCTCAATCTTTTTGTTATCAACTTAAATTCCATTCCTTGAGATTTTATTGCCAAGGACAATATCTTCCTCAACCATGAAATGACATTTCTCCCGATTGAGTACCAAGTTGGTTTCTTTACATCTAGCCAACACTTTGTCCAAATTTGCAAGACAATCATCAAAAGAATCCCTAACCACTGAGAAGTCATCCATGAAAACTTCAAGGTAGTCCTACACCATGTTCGTGAAAATATCCATCATACACCATTGAAAAGTCCCCGGTGCATTGCACAAACCAAATGGCATCCTCTTGAAAGCAAAAGTACCATAGGGACATGTAAAGGTTATTTTCTCTTGATATTCTAGAGCAATGAGAATTTGGTTGTAGCCCAAGTACCCATCAAGAAAGCAATATAAAGCACAATCAACCAATCAATTGAGAATATGATCTAAGAAAGGAAGTGGAAAGTGATCCTTCTTTGTAACTTTGTTGAGCTTGCGATAATCCATATAAACCCTTCAACCGGTCACCGTTCTTGTAGGAATAAATTCATTCTTATCATTGGTTACCATCGTCATGCTCCCCTTCTTTGGGACACATCGAACCGGAGAGGTCCATGAACTATTGGAGATGGCATAGACAACCCCGACATCCAACCACTTGATAATCTCCTTCTTGTCAACTTCTTTCATAGCATCATTGAGTCTTCTTTGATGTTCAATGGACGGTTTAGCCCTATACTCCAACTTGATATTATGCATGAAAAGCCGGGGCTTATACCCCGAATATCCGCCAAGGTCCACCCAATAGCCTTCTTCTTCTCTTGTAACACCATCAATATGGAATCAACCTGGACGTTAGTCAAACAAGAGGAAAGAATAACAGGTAAAGTAGAACAAAGGCAAAGAAATTCATACCGAAGGTGTGGAGGCAATGACCTCAACTCCAAAGTAGGTGTCTCTTCAATAGAAGGCTTTGTACGAGGAGTCATCCTATTTTCAAGATCCAAAGATAATTTTCGGGGTGCATAGTTGTATGACCCCATTCCTTGCAAAGATTTCACGCATTCCATGAAACCATCCATCTCGTCATCATCAAAATTGAGCAAAACGGGTTCCAACATATCATCAAAATTGATAGCAGTATTCGTATCATCAACAATAACATCGGTCACTAAGTCCACAAAAGAACACACCTTATTGCTATTTGGTTGCCGCATGGACTTACACACATGGAACACCACTTTTTCATCACCAACACGAAAAGTGAGTTCTCCATCTTGTACATCACAAATAGCCTTACCCGTAGCAAGGAAGGTATTCCAAGAATGATTATCACTTTATAATCAATTTCACAATCTAGAATGACAAAGTCCACCAGAAGAATGAACTTATCAACCCGGACCAACATCTTCAATCACACCAACGGTCTCTTCATTGTACGATTGTCCATTTTCAATCTCCTAGAGGTGGGTGTTGATTTCCCAATCTCCAAAGTCTTGAAAACCGAATAGGGCATCAAATTTATACTTTCCCCAAGATCACAAAGAGCTTTAGCAAACTCGTCACTCCCAATTATCCAAGGAATCGTGAAAGAACTGGGATCCTCCACCTTAGGAGCCATTGAATGAACAATTGCACTCAAAATTCATCGACCGCTACTTTGTCACAAGGTCTTTGATAAACTTTGCATAACCGGGCATTTGTTACAAAGCTTCTATCAATGGAACATTTATTGAAAGACTCTTCATCATTTGAATGAACTTCTAGAATTGATTCTCACCATTTTACTTGGAAAGTCTTTGAGGGTATGGAGGTGGAGGCTTAGGTAATGATGCCTTTGACTTTTGCACTACCAGTTCCGTATATCAATGATGTGTTCCCTAGACGGTTTCACCAACTCTTGAGTCTCTTCCATACTATCATCAATATCAATATGAACTTCATCATTTGCTTGAACAACATTGTTTGGGATCTCTTCTTCTTGCATCACTTGGTCATCATCAATAAGTCGCCTTTCACTTGAGGTGGCTGCATTCCCGCCTCTTTCATTTCTTGTGATAAACGCCATAGCATGCTCCGTATTGTTACCACCTCTTTCATTTCTTTAGATCTTGAGAGATTTTCCCCATTTGAACTTCTAGATTTCGGATTGATGTGTTGCGTGAGGCAAGGTGGGCATCCGAATCAGAGTTCTTTTCCATCATTTTCTTGAACATATTCTCAATTCATCCCATCTCACTGTTTGAAGAAATTGAACCATGAGAAATATAAGTAGGTGGGTTTCTCGGTTGTTGATACATTGGGGGCCTTGGAAAACCCAACCCTCGATTTCCTTGATTGTTTCCCAACCACCTTGATTGTTGCCTCCCCAATTTCCTTGGTTGTTTCCACTCCAATTTCCTTGATTGTTATTGTTATGCCAATTACCTTGATTGTTAGAACTCTAATTGCCATGGTTATTTTGTGGTCGTCATTGTTATTGGTTTTGGCCTTGAAATTTATTTCTTTGCCCTTGAAAATTGTTTACATATTGCACTTCCTCCTCTTGCTCATTATAGGAATCATCTTGATCAAACCGCATCATCTTGCACATAGTTCTCCACTCGGGTTTGCATTTGTGAACCCTTGGTCCTCGTCTTGTTCACCAAAACATTAACTCCCTCCATAGCATGAACTTGCTTAGGAGCTTGCACTTGATTGAGTTGGGTCTTTGCTAGTTGAGTCATCGTAGTGGTCAATTCGGCAATAGCTTGCCCACGGTCTTGCAACTCTTTGTGGAGGTGGATCATATTCGGATCACCTTGTGGGAATGACCCGAAACTGCCAAGCCGATGACGTCTCCACTATCTCATCTAGAATGTCGCAAGCCTCCGCATAAGGCATAGTCATAAAGTTTTCACCGGCTAGTTTATTCACTAAACATTGGTTTATTGTGTTAATCCCGCGATAAAAGGTTTGTTGCAACATGTTTTCCGGCATATCGTTGTTAGGACATTCCTTAACCATTGTTCTATAGCGCTCCAAAATTTTGTGTAGTGGCTCATTTGGTTCTTGTTTGAATGCCAAGATCTCATCCCGAAGTGTAGCCATGTGCCCGGGAGAGAAAAATTTAGCAATGAACTTGGCTCCAAACATATAAATGAACTTGGCTACCAACTTATCCCAAGTGTGTATTGAATGGTTTGGCAAACGTTCCAACCAATCCAAAGCTTTCCCCCGTAGAGAGAAGGGAAAAAGCCTTATCCTCAATACATATTCAAAAATATTAGTTTGTTTGCTCCCACAACATGTATCCACAAATCTCTTCAAATGTTTGTAAGCATTTTGGGTTGGTGCATCGGTGAAAAAGCCTCATTGCTCAAGTAAAGTGAGCATCACATTGGTGATTTGAAAGTTTCCCGCCCTAATTCGGGAAGGGATTATTGCACTAGCATTACCTTCGTTGGGCAATATCCGGTGTTGAGCCGCTTGTGGTGGATGTGGTGGAGATGGGGGTGGAACATGCACGTTGTCTTGTGGTACCTGGCCTCTTTGATTAGCTTGTGGCACTTGAGGTACCTCAATAAGTTGTTCCTCCTCGCCGTCCAAGTCCCCCAAAGGCATATGTCCGAGCTCATTATTTGCCATGTTTGTACCTATGATTTCTTAAATAAGTTAGTAACACGAGAGGGAAAGAAGATATTCCAAAAATACACTCAAATATATAGATAATACAGTTATAACTCCATGGTGGCGAAGCCAAAAATGGATCAACACTCAACAATGAGTGGAAGAGGCTGTTGGAAGAATAATACCCAACTATGAGTCGAGGTCGATTTCCTCAGGGAGCTAAATGTGGGTGTTCGATTGTACACTTGATGAGTGTTAAAGAAATAACTTAAATACGCTTCCAAACAAGATGGTTTTGCAAATTACTTCTGCAAATTATACTAACAATCATTAACTAGAGAAATGAAACTAGAGACCGATTAATTATTTTTGGTTGTTTTCGAATAGGTAAAAGGCCTAGGGATGAAATCTTCACCTAGGTGTTAGCCTAATTGGTTAATTATTATAACACTTAATTTTAGTTCTTGGGGTGTATTATAGCTCTTAACTCTAAGTTACCCACTCAATACCTCTCGGCCATAGAGTGATTTTGCCCAATTTGGCTTTCTCAAGCTCAAATGGATATCAAGACAAATAGTTGATATGAACTCAAATCGGGCTTTCCCTATCTCTAGTTCAAACCATTTAATTAGACTAATCAAAACCTTCACTAGCCCAATTTCTTGTTAGCCAAGTTTTCCTAGACTAGGTCCCTCTTTCTCAAGTAAAAACCAAGTAAAAAAGGCATGAATCAATATTTGCAACCATTAATTCTACAATTAAAGCATGAAAAAGGCTAAACAATAAATATCCAATCATAATTAAGTATTAGATTAATTACCCACAAAGTTTACACACTAGGGTTGGGTCACAAGCCTAGTAAATATCTAGCTACTCATAGTAAAAATGGAAGAAAATAAAGAAACACTAATTAAAGCCATAATACAAAATTAAAATGATAAACTAATGTGTTTTAACCCAAATTGGTCACAAATTACCAACAATTGTAAACTACAACAGCTACAACTCAAAAAACTACCAAACTTGACCTAAAGCGTGATTTTCGTCTATTTATAGTGGCCCAAAATTGGCTGACAAAAATGCCCTCCGAGAGGTTCTGCAGGCGCACAATTTCATGTGCGGTCCGCAGTTTGCTCGAGTATACAAGTTGAGGTATTCTACATTCACACAATTTGATCTGCGACTGCACTTCAGCTTCTGTGGCCTAATAATTCCATGTGCAGTCCGCACTTATGGCAAGACTTCAATCTTGATTGTTTTGCACACTCTCTGAACTTTTTGAATTTTTGTCAGTGTGACCATGTTTTGCGGTCTCACAAATTATGTATGGTATAGGCTTTTATTCAATCAATTTCTGAGCTTCAACACCAGATCAACGGCCGTAGAGAGAATTCTGCAGTCCGCGCTTTCTTCTATGGTCGCAGAAATAGTTCTGCGGGCTGTACTTTTGGCCTATTGCACTCCTTCTTGTCGTATGAGCCGGAACACTCCTTTTTAGGTAGATTTATTTATTAGAGTCCAATGCTCCAACATTCCTACAATTTGCATACTTTCATTAGTTTTGAGAACATAAATCAACACTTCCAGACTAAAACTAAAGCAAGAAGGTACTAATAAGTGGTTAAAATTCACACTTATCAATGAGCTACTTAGACGGTTTCACCTCTTCTTGAATATTTTTAACAGTATTATCAATATCAATTCGAACCTCATCATTTGCTTGGACAACATTGTTTGGGATCTCGTCTTCTTGTACCACTTGGTCATCATCTACAAGTCACATTTCACTTGAGGTGGGTGCATTCCCGCCTCTTTCACTTCTTGTGATAACCGCCATAGCATGCCCCGTATTTTTCTTACCCTTTGGGTTCCCCACCGTGTCACTTGGTAGTGCACCCTTAGGACGAGAATTTAAAGCTTAAGAGATTTTCCCCATTTGAACTTCTGGATTACGGATTGATGTATTGTGTGAGGCAAGTTGGGAATCCGAATTGACATTCTTTTCCACCATTTGCTTAAGCATATTCTCAATACGACCCATCTAATTGTCTGTAGAACTTGAACCATAGGAAGGATAAGGAGGTAGGTTTCTCGGTTGTTTATACATTGGGCGTCCATGAAAACTCGATCCCTGGTTGCCTTGATTGTTTCCCCAACCACCTTGATTGTTGCCTCCCCAATTTCCTTGGTTGTTACCACTCCAATTTGTTTGATTGTTGTTATTATGCCAATTTTATTGATTGTTAGAACTACAATTGCCTTGATTATTTTGTGGTCGCCATTGTTGTTGATTTGAGCCTTAGAAGTTATCTCTTTTCCCTTAAAAACTATTCACATAATGAACTTCCTCTTCTTGCTTATGATAAGAATCATCTTGCTCAAAACCGCCATCATCTTGCACACAATTCTCCACTTGGGTTTGCATTTGTGGACCCTTGGTCCTCTTCTTGTTCACCAAAACATTAACTCCCTCCATAGCATGAACTTTCTTAGGATCTTGCACTTTGTTAAGTTGGTCCTTTGCTAGTTGAGTCATAGTTGTTTTCAATTCGGCGATGGTTTTCCCATGGTCTTGCAACTATTTTTGGAGGTGGATCATGTTGGGATCACCTTGTGGAACATTAGCTCGGGATTTCCAAGCTGATGATGTTTTCGCCATCTCATCAAGAATCTCACATGCCTCCGAATAAGGTGTTGTCATAAAGTTGCCACCAACCCGTTGATTGACCACACATTGGTTCGTAGTATTAATACCACGGTAGAAAGTTTGTTGAATCATGTTATCGGTCATATTATTGTTCGGGCACTCCTTCACCATTGTCCGATATCTCTCCCAAATATCATCCAAAGGTTCATTTGGCTCTTGCTTGAAAGCCAATATTTCATCCCTAAGAGTAGCCATGTGCCCGGGAAAGAAAAACTTAACAATAAACTTCGCCGCCAACTCATCCCAAGTGTGTGTTGAATGGTTTGGCAAACATTCCAAGCAATCTAAAGCTTTACCCCTAGATAGAAGGGAAAAAGCCTTAGCCTCAAAGCATTCTCAAAAACATTAGTTTGCTTGCTCCCCCAAGACATATCCACAAAGCCCTTCAAATGTTTATAGGCATTTCGACTTGGCTCATCGGTGAAAAATCCTCGTTTCTCAAGAAAAGTGAGCATCACAATGATAATTTGAAAGTTGTTCGCCCTAATACGAGGGGGAACTATTGCACTAGCATAACCTTCATTGGGCAATATCCGTTGTTGTGCCGCTTGTGGTTGAGGTGGGGGTGGTACATACGCGTCTTGTGGCACCCGGCCTCGTCGATTAGGTTCTGGCACATGAGATACCTCATCGAGTTGTTCCTCTTCATCGCCCAAGTCCCTATATGGCATATTTCTGAGCTCATGGTTCGCCATGTTTGTACCTATGATTTGTTCAACAAGTTAGTAACACAGAAGGGAAAGGAGATATTTCCAAAACACACTCAAATATATTGCTAACATCGTTAAAACTCTCCGGCAATGACGCCAAAAATTGATCCATGCCAATCCACACTCAATAGTGAGTGGAAACAATCATTGGAAGAATAGTACCCAACAAAAGTCGGGGTTGATTTCCACATGGAGTTAAATATGGGTGTTAGGGTGTAGACTTGATGACCGTAGATGAAATGGCTCAATTACTCTTCCGAATAAGGGGTTTTGTTTTCTAATTCTAAAATTTAACACTAGCAATTATCAACTAAGGAAAGAGACCAGAAGACTAGTAATTATTTTTTTTGTTTTTATCAAATGGGTAAAAGGCCTAGGGATACAACATTCACCTAAGTGTTAGCCTAATGGGTAAATCACGTTATTGCTTGTTTTAGTGATCGGGATGTATTATAACTCTCAACTATAAATTACCCACTCAATACATCTCAGTTATAAAGTGATTTTGCCCAAATTGGCTTTCTCAAGCCCAATTGGGTATTAATTAGTTAATATGAGCTCAAGTCAAGTTTTTCCCATCTCTAATTCAATCCCTTTAATTAGGCTATCCAAAACCTTAACTAGTCCAATTTCTTGTTAGCCAAGTTTTCCTAGACAAAGTCCCTCTTTTTCAAGTAAGGACTAAGTTAAATAGGCATGAATCAATACTTGCAATCATTAATTATAGAAATAATGCATGAACAAGGCTATATAATAAACACCCAATCATAAAACAAGCATTAGATTAATAACCCATAACGTTTACACACTAGGGTCGGGTTACAACCCTAGAGAAAATCTAGCTAACAGAAATTGAAGAAAACAAAGAAGAAGAACTAATTAAAGCTATAATACAAAATTAAATTGATACAACTAGTGTCTCTTCACCCAAAGTGGTCACAAATTATCCAAAGTAGTAAAGAGTAATGGCTACAATACAAAAAACTATCAAACTTGCCCTAAAAAAGTGTTTCTCGTCTATTTTAATGGCCAAAAATTTGCTAACAAAAATGCCCTTCAGGAGGTTCTGCAGCTGCATAATTCCATGTGCGGTCCACACTTTTCCTCGTTCTGCAGCCGCACAAATCAGTCTACGACTGCACTTTAGCTTCTGCGGCCGCACTTTTCCTTCTGCAGCAGCGCTTTTGGCAAGGCTTCACACTTGGTCATTTTGCACACTTCTCTGAACTTTTTGAATTCTTGTCAGTATGACCATGTTTTGCGGCCGCTCAAATTGTGTTCGGTCTGAGTTTCGGGCACTAGATCTGCAGCCGCAGAGGTAATTCTGTGGTTCGCACTTTCTTCTGCGGTGGTAGAATTCCTTATGTGGACCGTACTTTTGTCCTGCTGCATTCTTTCTATCCAATTCTCTAACATTCCTGCAATATGTACAATTTCATTAGTTTTGGGTAAAATCAACACATTCAGACTAAAACTAAAACAAGAAGGTACTAATAAGTGGTTAAAATTCACACTTATCAATTGACCATTCCCTGAACCGTACGAACAGAGTTTGAACTTTCACCACATATTGTTGCATACGTTCCTCATTGGTGTCGAAGATTCCATATACCTGATTTATTACCATTTATGAATCGCATTTGATTTCAATGACTTCGGAGTCTAGTCCGTGGGTCAGTTCAAGTACTCCAATCAAAGCCTCATACTTGGCTTCATTGTTAGTCAAGGGAACAGTTTTTATGGCCTGCCTTAGGGTTTCTCTCGAGGGCGTAATTAAGACCACCCTGAGACCAGACCCTTTCACGTAAGAAACTCCATCCATGAACAATTTCCAAACTCCTAATGTCATTTTTGACACCATCACCGCATATTTGGTGGCCAAAGGTAGCAACTCGGGACTGAAATCGGCGATGAAGTAGGCCAAAACTTGTGATTTGATTGTAGTCTTGGGTTTATACTCAATGTCAAATTCTCTCATTTTAACTGCCCACTTGGCCAGTCGAGCTGATAATTCAGGTTAGTGAAGGACATTCCGCAGGGGAAAAGTTGTCACCATGGCTATCGGGTGGCATTGAAAGTAAGGCCTAAGTTTTCAAGTGGCGACTATGAGAGCTAAGGCCAATATTTCAAGGTGCGGGTAACGAGTTTCCTCTCCCATTAAAATTTTTTCTAACATAATGGATAAGAGATTGCGTATCTTCATCTTCCCGGACTAGAACGACACTTACTGTTGCCTCTGAAATCGCTAAGTAAATTAGCAATTTTTCACCTCCCTCCGGTTTTGATAGTAACAGAGGGCTTGATAAATACACTTTCAGGTCTTTTAGGTCATGTTGGCATTCTAGAGTCCATTCGAAGTTGTTCTTCTTCTTCAGAAGTGAGAAGTGATGGCACTTTTTCGAGGACCACATGAACTTGCTTAGAGCGGCTAGTCTTCCGGTTAGCCTTTGGACTTCTTTCACGTTCGTCACCTGGTCTAGAATGTCTTCGATGGATTTAGTTTTGATGAGATTTAATTCGATCCCCCTTTGTGATACCAGGAAACCTAAGATCTAACTAGAGCTGACTCCGAACGCACACTTTTTGGAGTTAAGCTTCATGTTGTGCTTCCTTAGGATGTCAAAGGTTTCTTGGAGGTGTATCAAATGATCACCTATGTTCAAAGACTTAACCAGCATATCATCTTTGTAAACTTCCATTATTTTCCCTATTTGCTTTTCGAGCATTTTGTTCACAAGCCTATGATAAGTGGCTCCGACGTTCTTAAACCCGAAAGGCATCATATTGTAGCAATATGTGCCAAAGTTCGTTATGAAAAAAGTTTTTTCGTGATCCTCCGGGTTCATTTTGATCTGGTTGTACCTGGAATAGGCATAAAAGAAACTCATCAATTCGTGCCTGGCCATTGTGTCAATCATTTGATCAATGTTTGGCAATGGGAACGAGTCTTTTGGGCATGCCTTATTCTGATCCATATAATCTACGTACATGTTATTATTCTTCTTTGGAACCACTACAATGTTAGCTAGCCAGTCGGGATACTTTACCTCCCGGATTGAACGGATATCGATCAATCGAGTTACCTCTTATTTGACAAACCTGTTTCTGACCTCGACGATCAGATGCTTCTTTTGCCTTACCAGAGGGATGCTGTGGTCCAGGCTTAACTTGTGCTCGACCACCTCTAGTGGGATACCTTTTATATCCATGCGCGACCATGCAAAACAACCAACATTACTTTTAAGAAATTTTATAAATCTTGACTTGAGCTCGGGATTTAATCCTGTCCCCAAGTGAAACTTCCTCTCTAGGAATTTTTTGAACAATGCCACTTGTTTTAGTTCTTCTACTGTGGATTTGGTTGCATCCGTTTCTTTCGGTACCTGGTAGGATTCCGACGGCTCCTCCCCTTTGTCCTCTTCGTTTGGTTCGAGAGCAGGCGTCGGTTCCTGTAATTGCTATGTCGTGTGTTTCTTCCCATTACTGTTGGAAACCGAGATTGCGCTCATCTCCTTTGTCGATGGTTGATCTCCTCTTATTTGTTTGATTCCCTCTAGAGTTGGGAATTTCATAAGTTGGTGATATGTTGATGACACGGACTTCATCTCGTGTAACCACAGTCTGCCAAGAATTATGCAGTAGCCCATGTTGCTATCTACTACTTCAAACAAGGTAGTCTTCATGATCCCATCGACATTCGTGGGCAGCAGGATCTCCCCTCGAGTTATAACACTTGCTAAGTTGAACCAGGTGAGGAGCTTCGTGGACGGAATGACGCTTCCGGTTAGCTTGGCTTGCTCCAATACTCTCCATTGAATGATATTGGGTGAACTTCCTGGGTCTACCAAAACACGTTTAATCTTAAAATCTAGAACATTAAGGGAAATTACCAGTGCATCGTTGTGTGGCAGTAGAAGTCTATTAGCATCCTCTTCTGTGAACGTGATGTCATCCTCGGAAACTTCCCAGAGTCTCTTGCTATGAGTCACCGACACCTTTGTCTTTTTTCTGCCGAGAAGTTTACACCGTTGATCTCGTTTCCCCCAAAAATCATATTGATAGTTTGTCAGGGAGGTTCTTCACAAATCTTCGAGGGCTCTGCGTTATCTTGGTTGCGGCCGTAATTGTTTTGCCAGGTCACTTAAGAACTCTCTGAGGTGGCTATTTTTCAACAACATCTCCACCTCCTCGCGTAGTTTCCGGCGGTCCCCAGTCTGGTGGCTGATAGTCCAGTGATACTCGCACCATAGATTAGGATCCCCTTGGCTGGGATGAGATCTCATCGGCCTCAGGAATCGTGCTTCCTTGATATTCCTCATCGCCTATACCAACTCCACTATGATGACATTGAAATTATGCTCGGACAATCTGATATAGGTGGAATTCCGGGAACCTGATACGTCTTTGTCCTGCAATTAGGGGTGTTCATGGTTTGGTTTGGATAAACTTTTCCCTAAAAAAAACCAAACCAAGTAAGTTGGTTCTTCAAATATTCTAACCAAACCAAACCAAATCAAACCAAATCAAACCAATTAAGTCAGTTTTTCATTGATTCGATTTTTGTCGGTTTTGGTCGGCTTTTCGGTTTTTTTGGTTTCTGATCGGTTTTTTCTTAATATGAGACATACACTACCAAACACATATTCCAGCGACTACATTTTTAATGTAACACTATCAAACCAATTGGTCTTTGAGAAATCTATCATTTACCAAGATATATTGATGATAATTGAATCAAATAATGATGAATAATTTAAGCACTTTAAAAATTGATTATTTTTAACATGAAATGAATTCTTATACTTAGCAAATTAGACTATTAAAATAGCAAAGAACTAGACTAAAAATACAAATGACTAATATGTACCATAAAATATTATAAACTTTATAGGAAAAAATATAATAAATATATATATATATATATATATATATATATATAGGNATAATAAATTTAAATAGCTATTTCTATAGTCGGGTTGGTTTGTTTTTTCTGGTTATTTTTGCTTAAAACCAAAACCAAACCAAATTTGATCGGTTTTTAAAATCCAAAACCAAAACCAAAACCAAACCTAAAAAACATCAGTTTTTTTTGGTCGGTTTGGTTCGGTTTTTCGGGTTTTTATACCTGAAATGACATGTTATTCTGGCCGCGATCAGTTCTTCTATCGGAAGCGAACCTGTCCACCGACCTGAAGCCTCTGTCACGTCCTTCGACCATTTTGTAAGGCAGAAATCGGCCCTTAGAAGATCGTCGATCTACTTCAAAATCATCCTTCGACTTATCCTTGTTATTTTCTCGATCCCGACCCTTGTTTTATGCCGGGAAACTGAGTTGGTCGTCTTTTATTCTTATCTTTGATTTGTGACAGTTGTGAACATCTGCCCATGTAGTTGCTTGGAACTCGAGCAGGATTTTATTCAGTATTCGAGAGGCATCAGAGCTCCGCGGGTTCAACCCTTTAGTGAATGCCTCAGCCGCTCATTCATCCGGCACAGCCAGTAGGAACATCTTTTCTTTCTGAAACCTCGTCACGAACTCCCGTAGCAATTCAGACTCTATTTGTGAAATTTTAAATATGTCGGCCTTACGGGCATGTACCTTCTTGGCCCCGACATGTGCCTTGATGAAAGAATATGCGAGCATCTCGAAGGAATCTGTTGAGTGCTTGGATAAAAGTGAATACCATGTCAGGGCCTCTTCGTGAGGGTTTCTCCAAACTTCTTCAGCAAGACCAACTCAATCTCGTGTGGAGCTAAGTTGTTTTCTTTCACCGCTGTTGCATAAGTGGTAATGTGCTCTTGAGGATCGAATTCCTATAATACTTTGGTATGTCTGGAATTTTGAATTGCTTTGGAATCAACTCTAGTTCTACGCTTGGTTGGAATGGCAATTGGGTGTATTTCTTTGAGTCCGAGCCCTTCAGCACTGGTGGTGCACCCAGAATTGGGTCCATTCGGGCATTTATTGTCACGTCCCAACCTCGGGGAGCGCGACGGGCGCTCAACTGAGGGGACCCAATCGAGCAAGCCTGTTAAACACTTTTTTACCAACTCACTTATGATCAAGATGAGGCATATTGTAATTAATTAAACAATAGAAGGATCATATATATATAAACATTACTAACTCATTTCATTTTGCTACATCATTGTTAAGTTTCAAAACATATACATTTTATGATTGAGTGGAACAAGAGTCCAAAACACAACATAATCCATTTGACCTTTCTAGCACCCATATACAACCCACATAGTGTCTATGGAGCCTCTAAAGATACAAAAGAGAGTACAGATGGTGCCGGCAATAAATCCTTGACTATACCTCAAAAAGTGACAACAATATAAACAAAAGATACAATACATGACCCCAGGATGAATTGGGACTCACCGAGTCCGCTGAGAAGAGGATGCAACACTATTTGTGATCAACATTGTCTGCTATGGAACCACGTGCATTCATTTATAGATGCAACACCCCCGACAAAAGGGACTTTAGTACTGTTGAATAGTACTGGTATGTAAAACAAAACACTATCTCAATAGAATGAACAATAATACAGGGGGGAACAGTCAAGAACGCAATATGAGCTTTAGATAACACTAAACATCAAGTTAAGGATCACATAGATTTTCAAGTCAGTTTCCACGTTATTAGGTTGGATGGTTTTTAGTGCCAATATGACACAATCTACAATACCACCGTGTTCTTACACGGAGTCCGATCTTGGCCCGATCGGCTAAGCCATCTCATTTGAGACATCAACCGTATTCACAATTTCATCCACAATACCATCGTGTTCTTACACGAAGCTCGATCTCGGCCCGATCGGTTAAGCCATCTCATTTGAGACATCAACCATATTCATAATTTCATCCACAATACCATCGTGTTCTTACACGGAGTCCGATCTCGGCCTGATAGGCTAAGCCATCTCATTTGAGACATCACCATATTCACAATGTCATCCACAATACCACCATGTTCTTACACGTAGTCCGATCTCGGCCCGATCGACTAAGCCATCTCATTTGAGACATCAATCATATTCACCATTTCATCCACAATACCACCGCGTTCTTACACGGAGTCTGATTGGCTAAGCCATCTCATTTGACACATCAACTATATTCAATCAGTTATCTCACTTCATATTTCTTTCCCATCTTTTCAATGCATTGTCACGAGTGGACCCAATTATAAAGTTATTCTTGGCGCTTGGTCGTATTTCATGATTCAAGTTCCTTTCCATATTCGAACATTGTTATTATCACCACCAACAACACGTTTTTTCATTCAAGACTTTTGGCTTCACATATGAGCAATTTAGGATTTAAGGCGCATATGAGATTTTCACATAATTTTGCATAACAGTCTTTAATCGAATTTGACTTGAAATCAAGGCATTTTTAGCACATATTCTACGTTTTGAAAAATTCCTCAGATGACGAGATAACATGATGAAAGCATGGGAATACATATCACACATATATTTTCAAAGCAAGCACATTCGGGATAGCAATTTCTAGGATGTTCAATTTGGGAGTTACATCGATTGCATGAATACCATGGGATTCAATTCTAAGAAGAGGGGGTTTAGCCAGCATACCTTAATTGAGCTTCTTAAAACTCTAAGATGTTCAGGAATATTACCAACTTCACTCTATTTTAGCAATATAGCAAAATTGAACCAAAAATTAGGAAAACGATCACGATTCTAGCTCACTCGAGCATTTTACATTTTATCAAACACTATATGTGTGTTAAGGTTTCATGGTCCTTTTATGAAAGACTTCACCATCACTCACCCCATTCTTTTCTATCTTTTACTCATAACCTCCCCCACATACCTTAAGAATACAAGCATGCAAGGTAAGTACCCCCATCTCCATGAACTACCTTACTAATGGCCCATTCTAGTTATATTTTAAAATTAAAAATTTGGGTGATAGAATCTTACCTCTTAGGAATAAGACCTAGGGTGCCTCTCTTGATAATCTTCAAGGCTTAAGCAAGAATTAAAGAGATATTTTTTATGCAGATCACTTTATCCCTCTAGGACTTTCTCTCTCTCTCTCTCTCACTCTAAAGATATCAGAAATAAGCTCAAAATAGTCTAAGGTATGTGTTTTAACGGAATAGGGTCGGGTTTAAAAACCCCAAAATGAAGCTCCAGAACAGGTTCTGTGGTCGCATATGCGACCGCAATGACCGCGAATGGTGGCCCTGGAGCTGGGTTGGCCTGCTTCGCTCTGCTTCCATTATGCGGCCCGCAGACCTGTTCCGCGGTCGCATAATGCGCTGCAGAACCTCCCTCCACAAAAAATCAAGGATGGATATGCGACCAAAGTGTGACCCACAAAATGGTTATGCGGTCGCATAATTGGCCGCGAAATTGACCTCAAAATTGGCCAAAAATGCTGCTTCATTCTGTGGCCCGCAGAGCGATTATGCGGCCGCATAAATGCCTACTTCTGCAAATATGCTTCCTTCAACTACCCAACGCATTGTTCAATCCAAAAAGTCCAAACTTCTACAACTATCAACCTCTACGCCTACCTCGGCATCACGAAAATCCCATTTTTAGGAAAATATTTACGAAGCCTTACATTTATATCCCTCAAAAATTGCATGAGCTCGATTTTGAAAGGATAATTACCGTTATTGTTACCAGATCCGCTGCCGATAACCCATGGCCCTGTCGAAGTCGACCTCTCCCCTCAGGGTATTATTATCTACCATTTCCACTGTTAAATTTGCGGGAGCACCGGAGAAGCTGGACCTCTTCCATTTGCGTTGTTGGAAGCACCCGACAACACTTGCCTCAATTCTGTCATGGCCTGGTCTTTCTGTGATATGGACCATGATATCCTTTTGTTGTTCCTTCAGGATCTACACCATTTCAATAACGTGCTCGTCTTCAGCGTCATCAGGAGTCGCTTCTCGTACTTGTTAGGGATACCGCTTGCCATGAACCGGTGTGGCTACGTCCTCCTCGTTACGGGTGTTATTGATTGAATCCTCGTGTTGAAGCAGATTTTCATGTGCCTCAACGTTGCGTGTGATGTTGAAATCATTATCTTCCATCTTTATAATTTTTGCTAAGAAACAAGGAATCAAACATATTAGTATTAGACGCAAGGAGCAACTCAATTACGTAATTGTCTAACCAGATTGTTTACTCATAAAACGATAGAGTTAAATTTATAGTGTGGTTTATAGACAATCAAATCGATTTGATCCCAAAATAATAAATATATTAAATGAAACGCAAGACTTAGGTTTGAAATCGAGATAAAATAGTAGATATCTTGGTTCCGGGAGCAGAATTTCCGAATGTAGCAAATAAGAGTATCATAAGACAAAAAATAAAGTATTATTTAGCTTGGAATAATGTGTAGCATAAGTGTCACGACCCAATTTTTCCTCCGTTGGGTATCGTGATGGCACCTAGTCTTGGGGACTAGGTAAGCCTATTCACTGAATAACTACAGTAATAAAGAAAAACTAACAATTTCGATATGAAAACCCTTACATGATTTTACAATTTCCAAAACCGATAGTACAAGTCATAAGCTCTACAAAGTTTACTACAACTTCTAAATACAATTGTTTGGAAATGAGTAAGAGCAGTTGAATAAAAGTAGGATGGTGACTCCGAAGCCCGCAAACGTAGCAGCAAGTTTACCTTGAGTCTCCTCAGTTTAACCAAAGAATTGGATTATTTGCCCAAAGATATTTTAAGAAGAACACAGGTTTCTGATAACCAAAGAATAAGATAATAATTGTAGGTAAACTCGTAAATGGAAAGCAGCAAGATGCACAAAAAGTAAGTGTATTGCAATAGTAGTTCGAATGTTTTTTTCCCTTTACAGGTTATATTTTTCTCCTTTATATAGGGAATTTTCTAATATAACGTCTACCCTTTTCGGTGGTTGAGCATTAATGACTAATTATGACTCTAATGTAACGTTACAATGAATCAACCGTAGTTGTTGTGTATGGATATCTAATTTGAAGATCTCTGAATCTGCCCTTTATTCTGCCCAAATACACTTTGACCGTGTCTCTTCATCTTCTCAATCAGGTTGAGACTTCCGTAGCTAATTAACCCATGGGTGTGATTTTCCGTGCCTCTTTGCCTCATACCTCTTCATAGAGTCCCGTCCAGCTATCGTGTCTTCATTGCTCCACGTAGACTACTGAGTCATCAAGATTTATTACTCGTGTAAAGCTCTTTTTTACCAATACAGATAGTCCCCCCACTTACCATATATTTATCAATTAATATTTGGTAAGTGGATACTCATTTATGGCGGGAATATTTTGCCGCCGCTTCACTCGAATCATTGCATCTTTTCCTGTACATAAGCGTCGCTTGTCACTTCCATTTAATGCTTATGCCACGTGGCATTCCTGGGTTGGTTCTGCAATTGTTCAATGTCTCTTAGGGCTTTCTTGCGGCTGCATCAGTCACGAAGTGACATCTTCAATTATGGTTTTCACGTCATTGTTTTTTTCCATTTTTTTTACGGTTGTCTTCGAGTATAAATACCCCCCTTTTATTTTCTTTCACAAAAAACTTCTAACTTTTAAAATTTATTTGTAAAAAACCTTTTCTTTGCCTTCGTAGATATGTCTTCTTCAAACCAATCTAAGAGAGTCATAAACGTTGATGAGTTGACACCCTCTTTCGCTCCGACTCGGAGTCGGAGGGGTGGTAGACTGAGGAGTTTAGGCTCTACTCCTTCGAGAGGCTCTTCTTCTTCCCAAGTTGTTTCTCCTCCTTCTGCTAGGTCTTTAGTCTCTCCAAGAGCTAGGGTTTCCAGGTCTTTGTCCAGGGGTAGAGAACATCACGAACCCCTATGCGAACCACGAGTTGATGAAATCATTCCTGCTGAGTTTACCTTCACTAGGGATAGTCAGGTCCTTGTGGATCAGTCGTTATCCCTTGATAGTGTTGATAAGTATCCCACTTTATTACCAAAGGTTTGATTCCCCTTGTTCGCAGGGAATGTTCTTGGGATCTAATTTTCCCATTGTTATTCCGAATAGCAATCAAAGAATAACGTCTTACAAGACGAGGCATTATTTTGTTTACACTTACCCTTTTACCCTAGGGTTTAGACCTCCTATTGATCCAGTCATCATCGAATTTTGTCGTTTCTTCAACATTTGCTTAGGACGAGTTGATTCTCTTGTGTGGCGGGTGTTTAGCTTCTTTAGCCTTGGTTCCTTTTACCTTCACTCACCTCATTCATCTTTATTCTTCTACCTTATTTCGTCAAGGGGTTTTCAATCTGGCTGCTAGGAGCAAAAGAGCGTTGGTAACCCCTGATGACGATAAGGATAGAGGTTGGTACCTTCGGTACGTTGCTGTGCCCACTGCTGGTTTAGTGGGTGAGGAAAATCTTCCCTTCCCTGAGAAGTGGAATCGCACGTGAGTACATTTTAGCTCACATTTGTTATTTTTCTTCTCTTCGCTTTAAGTGTTTTAATAACACCATAGCTATTTTCTTCTTCTTTCAGCAATCATGGGTACTGTTGAGAATGTCTCCGGTATCCGTGATTGGGTAGAAAAGTTGTTGTCGGTTGCTCCATTGGAGAAAATATCTTGGAAGTACTTCTCCGAGAAGTACGGTTGGAAAGTGAAGACTCACGGTAAGTGAAACTTTTGTTTTTGCTTCTTTTGCTTACTCGAGTTTATTTTTCTTCCTTTGTTTAACCTTTTTTCTTTTGACAGGGTTTTCTGCTCGGGGGATGTCTGCTGCATCCATTCCAAAGATGTCTTTGGCTCAGGCCCAGGAGATTATTACTGGTTCCTCTTCTTCCAAGAGGAAAGTTGGTGGGTATAAGACCTTAGAAGAAGAAGAAGAAGAGGACGAGGGCACTTTGATGCACAAGTCACGTAGAAGAAGAGTGGTCTCAGACGATGAGTCTACACCCGTGGCAGTGTCTTCCGTTCCTGATGTCAGACCTTCTACCCCCGGGGATTCTTCTTCTTATCTTGCACATGATTTTGTGGATCATATATTCCATGAAGGTTTTGGCCCTGCTGCTAATGAGGAGCCTCTAGCTGTTTTTGCTCCCTCCTTTAGAGAAATCTCTTCGTCCGTTCCAGCTATTTCCTCTGCTCCTTTGGCCATTTTTGCTCCCGCTGCTGCCTTGCCCATGACTTTCTCAGCTCCTCAAGTTTCCGTTCCTGAGACTTCTTTAGCTCCACAAATTTCATTGCTCGTGGCTCCTTTATCTCAGCCTGCTTCCGTGCCTCCTGTTAGAGAAGTAGGGTCTTCCAGCAGGGAGATGAGGCAAGTGCTAATTGTGGTTCCGGCTGATGGGAGACTTTATAAGAAATTCGGCCAACCCGAAGTGTGGCTGAAGCCTTTGATTGGCCCAATAGAGAGGACTAAGCTAGAAAGTCACAGTTCTCTTAACTGGGCTAATGAGGTTGTGCATTCCTCCTTGAAGGTAACGTTCATACTTTTGTATCTCATTCTTATACATATAATTATCATATCTAATTGATTTTCTTTTTGTAGATCAATCTCATAGGCACAAAACTCATGAAGAGGATTTCTAACACGGAGTAAGAGCTAAATGAGTGGCATGCTGAAGCAGGGAATCGGAAGGGGCAATATGAAAGCCTGAGGCTTGACATGGAAGCCTTAGAAGAAGAAAAGTGTACCTTGGAGCGGCAGATGAGAGTCGTGGCTACGGTGTTGGTAGTGGAGAAGGCTTCTTCTAACCAAGAGGACAAAGACAAGAGCATTCTTGAGTCTTCGTTTGCTAAGCAATTTCATGAAGGGCCATGAGGATATTATTGGATGCAATAATTCCGCTGGTCGATGCATGTTATTGGAAAACCTTTGGCACCTTTCGCATTTGGATACGAAGTCCTCGACCTCTTCTTCCATCTTGGGCCAATAATATCCAGCTCTGATTAAGGTTTTCACTAAGGATCATGCCCCTAAGTGATTTCCAGAATGTCCTTCGTGGACTTCTTTCATCACAAACTCCGTTTGGTTAGGTCCGAGGCATTTTTCTAGGGGACCTCCGAACATTTTGCGATTTAATGAGTTGTGAATGAGGCAGTACCGTGCATCTTTGCGGTGAAGTGCTTGAGTTGTTTTCTTGTCCTCAGGCACGATGCCATTCTGTAAAAAATTTAGGATTTCGTTTCTCCAATCCCAAGTTAAATTGTTGAAAGTTACTTCATTTCTATCCTGGTCGATTTTTGAGTGGAATAGATGAACGACAATTGCATTGTCCTTGTTTGTTACTTCCGGTACTGCTGCGAGGTTAGCTAATGCATCTACTTCTGCATTTTCCTCTCTAGGTATTTGTACTACCTTCCATGTTTTGAATTATCTCACGAGCTCTCGTGCCTTTTCCAGCTATTGTAGCATCCGAGTCTATCGAGCAATGTAAGTCCCCTGCATCTAATTTACTACCAGTTGGGAATCGCTTATGATCACGATTTGCTCGATTGAAATCTCTCGTGCGAGTTCTAATCCTGCAATAACAGCTTCGTACTCTGCTTCATTGTTAGTTATAGGATAATATTTGATAGCCTGCCGTGTCTTTTCACCCGCGGGTTATATTAAGACTATGCCTAAGCCGATACCTTTTATATTGGAAGAATCATTGGTAAATAGGGTCCATAGACCTGGATTAACACCGTTGAAGAGTTTTAACACCTGATAGTTCTTGTTTATGCAGTATATTTCTTAATGGGTACGAGGTCACAACTGTGATTGGATGACATTGAAAGTATGGCCTTAATTTTCTAGATGCCACGATTAGAGATAAGCCTAACTTTTCTAGATGTGGATACCTAGTTTTAGTATCTAGTAATGTCTTGCTTACATAATAAATATGAGATTGTTTACCTTTATTCTCCCTTACCAATACTGCACTTACAACAATTTATGAGACAACAAAGGAGACGTATAACCTCTCCCCCTCCTTTGTCTTTGACAACAACAAAGGTTTTGATAGATAAGCCTTTAGGTATTTGAGAGCCTGTTGCCATTCTTCAGTCCATTCAAACCGATTTTGCTTTTTGAGAACTGCAAAGAATTTAAAACTTTTCTCGTAAGATTTGGAAATAAATCTTCCTGTAACGACCCGACCGGTCGTTTTGCATTATCGGACCCCGTTCCCCTAAATGAAACTTTCCATAGCGGCATTTTATGATTTATGACTTGCGGGGACTGGTGGTCCGAGATTCGGAGGTATTTAGAGTGCTATAGGAACATTTGGTTCCTTAAGGTTGGCCTTTAAGGCCAAGTTTGACTTCGGTCAACATTTTGGGTAAACGACCTCGAAATCGAGTTTCGTCGATTTTGGTAGCTTTGTGTGATGATTTCGGACCTGGGCGTATGTTTGGAATGGGTTTCTGATGACCCGGGAGCGTTTCGGCGCCCAATATTGAAATAAGAAGCTCCTTAAGTTCCTATTGTGGTTTGGGATGTGTTTTTGTGTTATCGAGTTCCGAACGGAATTTTGAGACTGGGAATAGTTCCATTATGTCATTTATGACTTGCCTGCAAAATTTGGTGTCATTCCGAGTAGTATAAGTCGGTTCGACGCGTCGTTAGCGAAGCCTAGAAAACTTAAAGTTCCTAAGTTTGGTTCTTGTGGTTTTGAGGTGTGATTTTGAGTTTTAGCGTTGTTTTGGGTGTTTTGAAGGCTCGAGTGAGTCCGTATTATGATTTGGGACTTGTTGGTATATTTGGACGGGGACTCGGGTGGGCTCAGGTACGTCCCAAACACTACCCGAGGCCAAAAACCAGCTGAAAGAGCTGCCGGTGCACCTGTTCTGGTGTGACCGCAGGTGCGGTTGACCAGTCGCAGGTGCGGGACCACTCCTGTAGTCCCAGCCTCGCAGGTGCGACCCCCAGTGGTCAGGCCAATTCTCGCAGGTGCAGAGTCGCAGGTGCGGTCTCCACTTAGCAGGTGCGGGCCAGGCTCCCTAGTCCATTTTCGCAGGTGCAAGACCGCAGGTACGGTCCTCGAGCCGCAAGTGCAAAAACACTGTTCAGACAGTGTGTTTTTATACACGGGTTTTAATTCATTTTTCTTATCTTCTTCTTCTTCTTCCTTGGGGTGATTTCCACCATTTTAGACGGGCAAACGACTTGGTTATTGAAGGTAAGTAAATTCTACTCTAATATTGGCTTCATGCATGAATTCCTAGTTAAGTTTAATCACATAATTAGTGAAAAATCAAGAATTGGGTAGTAACCTAGGGCTTTTGATAATTTGAGAATTTACCCGTAAGTTAGCTATGGAATCAAGTAAAAATCGTATATTAATGATCCTTAGGCTTTGGGTGAGTGTTCCTTCGAGAATTATTGGAATCCGAGCATGCCGGGTCCTTGGTCAAATTTTAGATTTTCTTCAAGAATGGTGAATTTGGTTAAGTAATAGGAGAATTTCATGATTTGAATATAAATTAATGTATTTGTATAACATTTGGCTAGTTTCAAGTCCTCGGGTGTAGAGTTCGGAGTTTCGGGCGCGTTCTCGGTCGGGTGTAGAGTCTCCTTTCTAACCTTGTTAGGGAGAAATTGTCCTCCTAGGTGATTTAAATGTTATATGTGATAATTTGTGGGGGATACGTATGTAAAAAGTGGCGAGAGCCCGTACGTAGCGACTATCAATATTATGTTCGGGTAGTTAGGCCCACATCATGCCTTGTGTTTTACTTGATATGAACTATATGCTTAATGAATTAACGTTACATGTTGCTTATTTCCCCGAAGTTAAGGAGTTTGAGAAAAACTTGTAAGAAATTGTTCACTGAAAAGTATGCTCTTTTAAAAATGAATAATGTGTGATTTCCCCCACTCTTATGGGAATGGGCCGTACGCCACGATGGATTGAGAGATGCACTTTTGGTACGGGCCGTTTGATCCTCGGCAATGCATAGAGAGGATTGAGAGATGAACTTTTGGTATGGGTCGTTCGATCCTCGGCAGTGCATAAAGAGGATTGAGAGATGCACTTTTGGTACGGGCCGTTCGATCCTCGGCAATGCACGGGCATGACTATCTTATACTTCGGCCGGTTGTCCTCACCCTGAATGCATATGATTTATTTGCTACTAAATTCATGGATATTGATCTGACAGATATTTGGGGAAAAAAAGGTGAAGTGGTAATTGTTTTATTCATTCCCAGTATTCTTCCTGGATTTCAGTACCTTACATATATACTTGTTGCTTCACTATCTTTACATGCCTACCATTCTATTATATTCTATTAAATTATACTGTTGGACCTTAGTGAGTGTCATGTCGACCTCTCGTCACTACCTCTTCGAGGTTAGGCGGGATACTCACTGGGTACACATATATTTATGTACTCATGCTGCACTTCTATACTTAATTGTACAGGTTCTCAGGCTGGTACTTCTGGTTATCCGACCGGAGCTTGACGTATATTCTGGACCTGAATTCATAGTGAGCTACCTCCCTTGGCGATTCTCAGCAGTACTATGGAGTTATCTTTTGTTTATTTCTGTCTACTTCTTTCAGACAACAGTACAATTTGTATCATCTTTTGTATGTTCTACTAGTTCGCATGTTGACTTGTGACACTAGTTCTTGGCATGCACATAATAGACTCTATATTTTGCGACTGTATATATTGGTTCATGATCATTGTGGCTATATTTACTTAAGTTGGTTAATGTTTCCGCTTTTATTCAAATGATCTAAGCTTAAAATTTTGGGAATATGTGGGGTTGGTATGTCTAATAAGGATAACCTTACTAGTAAACAACTGTTGGCTTGCCTGACTCTGGTGTTGGGCGCTATTTAACCAAAGAATTAGACCCTTTGACTAAAGCTTATTTTTAAGATGAATGCGGGTTACAGATAATCGAGATAATGAATAATAGATAATATTACAGAAATCAAAGATCGAAGTTGATTGTATTTCGAGAATTAAATGCCTTTACAAGCTGTATTCCCCTCCCTTATATAGGACATTGTTATAACGTACGACTGCTGCTACGGTTACTCATTAATGACTAATTATAACATTAATGAGGAGTTACAAAGGATAACGGTAAATAAGGGTTCAGTTACATAACGTTCGAGTAATTAATTGTGGGTTTGTGAATCTGCCCGTAGCTTTGTCTAGATTCATTCTGACCATGCCTCTCTCCCGTTTTGATCAAATTGGACTTCCCATAGCTGATAAGTTCGTGGGTTTACTGAACCGTGTCTCTTTTTACCGTACCTCTTCAAAGAGTTATTTCCAGCTATCGTGTTTTCCCGTGTCCACGTGACTAGGTGAGATGTCAAAAGCTGGCTTATGTGTGAAACTCTTTTTTACCAATACAGATAGTCCCCCCACTTACCATATATTTAACTATTAATATTTGGTAAGTGGATATTCATTTATGGCAGGAATATTATGCCGCCGCTTTTCCTTGAATCATTGTATCCTTCTCTGTACCATAGGCGTCGTTTGTCACTTCCATTTAATGCTCATACCACGTGTCCTTTTCGGATTGGTTCTGCATTTACTCAGCACCTTTTAGGGCTTTTTCCGGCTGTGCCAGTCCTAAAGTGACATCTTCAATTATGACTTTTCATCATTATTTTCCTTTTTCATCATTTTTGACGGTTGTCTTCAAGTATAAATACATGTTTTCTTTTCTTTGCTTACACGAAACGCTTTTCTACTTCTTCTTTCTGTAAAAAACTTTCTTCTTTGCCTTTGTAAACATGTCTTCTTCAAACCAACCTTAAAGAGTAATAGACATTGAAATCTTAACGCCATCTTTTGCTCCGACTAGGAGTCGTAGACTTAGAAGTCTAGGATCCACTCCTTCGAGGGGCTCTTCTTCTTCTCAAATAGTTCCTTCTTCTTCCACTAGATCTCCAGTTATTCCGAGATTTAGGGTTTCTCGGCCTTCGTCTAGAGGTAGAGGCGAACGCCTTCGTGAACCTGGAGTCGATGAAATTGTCTCTGCTGAGTTTGTTTTCGCTATGGATAGTCAAGTTCTTGTAGATCAGTCTTCTTCTCTTGATAGTGGAGAAACATACCCAACCCTTATAACTGAGGGTCAGATTTCCCTTGTTCGAAGGGAGTGCTCATGGAAATCTGACTTTCCTGTCTATATTCTGAATAGTAATCAAAGAATAACGTCTTATAAGACGGGATATTCTTTTGTTTATACTTATCCCTTCACTTTAGGGTTTAGACCCCCTATTGACCCAGTTATAATTGAGTTTTGTCATTTTTTCAATATATGCTTAGGACAAATTGGCCCGCTTGTGTGGCGAGTTGTCACATGCCTTAGGAGTTTGGATTCTTTAGCCTCGGTTCCTTTTACCTTCAACCATCTTATTCACCTCTACTCTCCTACCTTATTTCGTGAAGGGGTTTTTACTCTGACTGCTAGGAGCAAAAGAGTGTAAGTAACCCCTGGAGACGATAAAGATAGGGGTTGGTACCTTCGTTATGCTGTTGTACCCACTGCTGGTTTAGTGGGTGAAGAAAATCTTCCGTTCCTTGAGAAGTGGAATCGCGCACGTGAGTATGCTTTAGCTCACATTTACTTTTTCTTGTTTTGACTTGAGATGTTTTATTTAACACCGTGTCTGTTTATTTTTCTCCTTTCAGCAATCATGAATACTGTCGAGAATGTCTTCGGTATTCGTGATTGAATAGAAAAAATGTTATCTGTTGCTCCTTCTGAAGAAATATCTTGGAAGTACCTCGCTGGGAGGTACGGTTGGCAAGTAAAGACCCATGGTAAGTGAAGCTTTTATTCTTGCTTCTTCCTTACACGATTCTTTTTCCTTCTATCGTTTAACTTTTTTCCCTTTTTAATAGGATTCTCTGCTCGTGGGGTGTATGCTTCCTCTATCCCGAAGATGTCCTTGGCTCAAGCCCAAAAAATTATCGTTTTCGAGGAAGATTAGTGAATCTCGTTCCATGGAGGAAGAGGAAGAGGGTGCTTTAGTGCACAGGCCAAGGAGAAGGCGAATGGTTTTAGATGACGAGCCTGTTGCCTCAACCTTGCCTTCCGTGTCTGCGCTTGAGCCCCGTGTCTTTGATGATGTTCCACATTCCCCTATTCACGGTGTTATTGATCTCGCTCCTGATGACGTACCTTTGTCTGCTGTCTTTCCTGCTTCTTTGAGAGAAGAAGTTTCTTCTATTCCTTTGGCTATCTCAACTTTGCTGCTGCTCTGCCTGTAACTTCTTCAACTCTTCAACTTTCCGTGCCTGCTCCTTTGCCCATGGCTTCTCTAGCTCCTCAACCTTCCGTGCATGTTGTTGTTCCATCTCTGCCTGCTTCCATGCCTTCCGTTAGGGAAGTAGGGTCTTCCAGCAGAGAGATGCGGCAGGCGGTAATAAAGGTTCCAGCTAAGGGAAACCTTTTCAAGAAGACGGGTGAGCCTAAAGTGTAGCTCAAGCCTTTAATAGGTCCCGCTGAGAAAGCAAAGCTAGCTAGCCACGGTGCTC
>ML370016.1:4732-16889 GCA_005239525.1 Nicotiana knightiana
CTCAGAAACCCTACCCCCCTTCCACCCCCGCACCCCGCACTTTCCATTAACCACCTTTCCCCGTTGTTTCCTATTTTCTCTTTTAATCACCTCTTTAACCCATCTGCAGTTACTCTCTTTCTTTCTTTCTTTTTGACCAAACCCCAGTTCAGCTTGAGAATTTCTTTTACCAACCCCACTTCTCGAAAATCTTTTCTCCATTGCTGATTCAAGATTTTAAGTAGTGTTTAGATCGGAGCTAGTTGTTTGTGTATGTGTTCATGGCTGATAGTAGGCGTTATGGTCTTAATGCTCAATTAGGTCAGTAATTTTTGGGTAATTTGCTTTGGCTTTATTAGATGCATTAAATTGTTATTGTTTTAGTTAATTTTCCTTGCATATCAAGTTCTTGAGTTGTGATAGGGCTTTGGTTCACAAGAATCCAGCAGGCATAACTTTAAGTGAAAAAGCATTAGGTGATTGATTAATCTTGGTATTCTTTTTACCCCCAAAAGCCAAAACTAGTAATATTGTCACTCTCCCAACATGGTATCGCTGGATATTGTCATAGAAGAGAACATGAAAAGAGTAAGCTAAGATTAAAAAGACACTTTAGAGCTAGGAACACTAGTGAAGAGATCAAATATTGATTAGAAAGTTACTAGATGCATAGTGGCTTTTCTTTAAGCAGGTTTACCATTTTTGGCTTTTAAGTGTATCTCCTGTGACTGGATGATTGATTGGTCTTGGTTCATGTATGTTGAGAAAGTTTGTGGTTGAATGCAGATATTGATCAGATACTCTTAGAAGCGCAACATAGATGGCTACGCCCTGCTGAAATTTGCGAAATTCTTAAAAACTATCAGAAGTTCCGGATTGCTCCAGAGCCTCCAAATAGGCCTCCAAGTATGATCATTAGCTGGATATCTTTTTTCTCTTAAAACGTGATCGGTGTAGTTTTTGAATAGAGTTCTTCTTTTCTCTTGCTACACGCTGTTTCTTGATGGTGAATTATCCTGTCTACTATGTGCTATCTATATCTATGTGTGTGTGTAAATGTAGTTATGTCACATATGCACATCTGTGCGTGTACCTGGGAGACATGCTCAGCTTTTTTCTCCTCTAGTTCACTCTTCCTCCTTCCTACTCTCAGGTAGAAGCTATTTGTTAAAAGTATGTTTAAAATACTTGTTGACATCATTTTAGCTCCAATTACTAGATTCGAATGTGTGGTCTTTTTATGCACAGTGTTTCTGTATAACTTTATTTCACTTATGTGTTGCCCCCTTCTTTAGACCTCTGCTTAGATGATTTACTGCTTGTTTTATCTGATTATTTTTCTTCAGATCACCCTCGGTAAAAAGAACATGTTCCTCTGCCATAAAGCCTAAACTCAACGCCCTTCCACCTCCTTGTATAGTAATTGTTGCTGTCAAACGCACACGCAAGTACGTGGTCGACAAGGAATAAATTAGTAAGTAGAGTATCATTCCCCCGAGGACTTGTTATCAACTGTGAACTAGACTAAACGATCTTAATTATCGAACAAGAATTAAAACCAAAAGTGCTTGGATCCAAACTAACTAAAACAAAAAAGAAAACAAAGAATGAACCCTAGACAAAAGAAGAGCAGATTCTTATGTTATCAATGGATTATCTAACAATCCTATCATATTCTTCACCTGATTTAACTTCTCAATCTATCTAGTTTATTAATCACAAGGTTTATATTACTCTAAGTTGCTCGGACTCGGGTCGGGCATCCGAGTGTCGGATTCGGCAAAATCTAACTTTTAAGATTCGGTGGTGCGGATCCAGGTATGGATACGGGTGCGGGGATTCGGCTAAAAAAATCCAAATTATAAAAATTAGAGCTATAAGTCTGAACTCAGAACACGACCCCTTGAATTCTTGTTTTTTCTGGAGCACAAAGCAGCAAATGTGAGAAAAAAGTACTATAATATTGAAGGTATGCCATTTCGCATGTCTTAAATTGTTTATTTTTAATTTTGAGAAATCAAAATATCAATTTCCCCCCAAATTTATCGATGGACTTAGGACAAAGTATCCGAAGTTAGTTGACCGAATCCAGGACGTATCCCGCTCACGCACCCGCTCCCGTCCCGTGTCGAGACTGGTGCGGCACCAAAAAATGAAGAGTCCGCACAACTTAGATATTACTCGCTGGAATCTCCGATATCCTACTCGCCTATTCAAGTCAATCTAGCACCTATGTTCCTATGGAATTAGAGTTAACAAGAACGCCTTTGTAATTCCTGTATATTGACTAAGCAAGATTGTTATGGTATATCCCCATCCTAACTCTAAATCATTCTCTGAGGCCAAGATCAGAAACTTGCTCTACTCAATCCTATGTGCAATTTACAATGCCTCTCCCGAGTTCAAACCTAATTCGTAGATAGTATTCAATTGGTGATCAATTATCAGATAATTAACCACAGGATTGAGTAAATAAACTAATATGATTATCAAGAAACCAAAATCAGTATTCAAACAACAATAGACATGAAAGAACCATAACCTTAGAACGTGAAGTCTAGCTCCACATAGACATGGTAGCCAAACGACAAATCATCCCAAGAAACATAAAAACTCTAGGTTTGGCGGAAGAAAAGATGAACTTGAAGCTCCACAACCGTTCCTTACTCTCCCTCGGTTAAAAGTTGTGTAAAAATCGAGTTTAGGCTGTATTTATAGGTGTAGGAGGCGTTTTGGTCCAATCTCAACTCAAATTGGAAAACCTGGAGGGCACATCTTCTGTGCTCGCAAAACGCGAGAACCTGTGTCCACCTCCAGGCTTCTTTTGAGCAGGTCTGGAGATGGGGATCACAATGGCTTCGCTTCACTGGATTGCAGGATCTCCCAACACTTTTGGAGGCCAAGCCTGCTCGCGGGGCGAGCCAGGCTGATGTCTCCTTTTCAGCTTATTTTCTCTTATGCCTCAACTCCAATTTGTGCCGAAAAACTCCCTTTTTATGCCGCTTTCATCCAAAATCACTCGTACACACATAAAGCACGTAATGAGCTCAAAATACACCAATAATTGTTTAGACCACAACAAATATTCACAAGATATGAGGCGGAAATGCATTAAATATATGAACTTTTAGCCGAATATTAGTAACTTCTTGAAAATTGTTTACAAACATCTTCTTGTTTTAGTTTCCCCTGTCAATATAACTCTCATGGGCCTGCCGGTTGATTTTAAGACTGTTAGTTTGTCTCACGTATGTGTAAGTACCTTCATCTTATGTAATCAAGATTATGTTCTGCGTACTCTTTTCCCCACTTTTAGGACTTCTTGAGTCTATTTACTGGATGATGGGTAATGTTTGGAAGTTGCTAAGCCTAAATCTGATGTGATGATCTGTAATTATCAGGATTAGCCTGCTTGAGAATCACCTATTAATTAACTGATGGCATGATAGTGATAAATAAGTTTACATTTCTTCACTAAACTTTTCTTCACAGTTTCTTCACCAGCTCGTGTATGGATTTTTTATGTTTGTAGAGCTTTCGAGAATATGTAGCTATTCCTGGAATCGACAGTGTTTTTATTGTATTTTTACAATTATTAAATTGACTTGTATCGTCCTTCCAGGTGGTTCACTATTTCTTTTTGATCGGAAGGTTTTGCGGTATTTTCGCAAAGATGGCCATAGCTGGAGAAAGAAAAAAGATGGGAAGACTGTGAAGGAGGCTCACGAGAGGCTCAAGGTAAAACTGATGGGAACCTTATGGTTGTGCAGAAGCCTATTAAATTTATATGTCCTTGATTTGAAAATGTTAGTTTGGGATTGAGACGTACTTGTTGTACTTAATTCGAATGTTAGACATTCACGGAATTATCATTCTATGAGGGCTTTGTTCTTGTATTACGAAGCTGATCAGAAATTAATGTTCTTACAGGCTGGAAGCATTGATGTATTGCACTGCTACTACGCCCATGGAGAAGAGAATGAGAATTTCCAAAGGCGCAGCTATTGGATGCTTGAAGAGTAAGTGAAGAGATATAATATTTGTTTTAGCACATGGATTTGCTATTATAGGTGTATTGCTCTAACCTTGGAGCTAAAAGTCAATCCAGACTTTTATTCATGTCTAACAATTATGATCAAGTTAGCCATCTTTAATTAACATTTACATGCTAATTGCAAGTTAGGTTGGTAGGAGTTTAGCTTGTTCATCCCTATAATAATACTGTTATGGCACTGTAAAATTATTTGTTATTATGCTTGATGAGTGTTACTTCTATATGATATTTGGCTTGCCTTTTTGTTTTCTATATTTTGCATGATCTAGGTGATTAGATGCTTTAGAATGTTGAGGGGTCATTATTCCTTTAAAAGGTTGACAGATGATGGATGATTAATCTATTAAAGGGTATTTTATGCACGCTTTGCATCTAAGACCAAATAATCTTATCGTTGTTGAATAGCATGTACTCCTTATTGAAAAGTTCAAAACGTTAGAGAGGGACACATTTATTTGCTTATTTTAAGTCCTGTCACAAATGTTTTTATTAATGGATGGTGGTGAGACTCGATCCAGGATTTTTGCTTGCTCTAGTGCCATGTTGAATAGTATGAACTTTCTTGTCTGAAAGCTTAAATGGTTAGATGGGGGACACTTATTAATTTATTTTAAGTATTTATATCTTGTATATTTTCTTAAATCATAAATAGCATGGGCTAGCAAGAAAGGGGTTACAATTTCGTTAAAATTTCTGTCTGATAAATGAGACAATATGACTTGATCAATTCATTCAGGGATGTTTTTTGCACATTTTGCATCAATGCATCTTTATACTAATAATTTTCCTGTTATATATTGTTTTGAATCTTGAATAGCATTGACTAAAATTGACTAAAATGCTTTTGGGGTTCCTTCTATATTTACGATAAAAGTGTCTCACTGCTGTCGCTGTCAACCAACGTGCCTAGAAGTTAGTTTTGGCTCGCACATCACTCACTTCAATTTCTAACCATCATTGTTTCTTCTAACCATTGCTTAGCATCCTCATTCTTTTTTTTTCTGGGAACACTTATGCAGGGAAATGTCACATATTGTTCTTGTCCACTACAGGGAAGTAAAGGTATATGCTTTGCCATCCTCTTAACTCTTTTCTATTTTGCTTCTTTTCTTTGACTTTTTTGTTCTTTCTTCAGCAGTTGGTATTATAGTCAACTTACAGCTGAGAAGTGGTTATATTTCCTTTACCCCAGTTGCCCAAGGCAGCATAGTATAGAAGAAATTTGTATGAGTTGATTTAAGGGCACAATTTCAAATATAATAATGAAATAAATAAAGTAGCTACAAAATGATTTGCATTGTAAGGAGACCTTGTCATGTTCAAACAATTTTTGGAACCAGCTGGTGCATATCTATTCGTGATGTTAGTAAGGCATCTTAACATCAGAGTTGTTTACTGCTTGTAATTGAAACGTGTTCAGAAGTTCCTAACCTTTATTTGAGAGATTCATCTTACCTCCGTAAAGTAACGCGAGTCATTGTTGGTCCAACATTTTATTTTAAGAAAGTGAAAATGAATTCATCACTAAAATAAATTTCCTCATTTTACTGTAAATAGATTTGATTGTCATGTTCTTTTCCTTCTGCAGGGTAACAGGACAAATTTTAGCCGTACCAGAGAACCTCAAGAAGCTACTCCTCGTTTCCAAGAAACTGATGAAGATGTACACAGCTCTGAGGTGGACAGTTCTGCATCTACAAAATTTTATCCAAATGATTACCAAGTGAACTCACAAGTCACTGACACCACCAGCCTTAGCAGTGCGCAGGCCTCAGAATATGAGGATGCTGAATCAGGTATTTTGTTTAATCACATGTTTCTGCACCAGGCTTCAGAATAAACTGTTCTGGTACATTGTGAGATATTTTAGACTTTGTCATCTATGGATTGAGCTTTCCATTTCTTTAAGAACTTTTTAATTAATTTTTGTTTGGAACCACAAACTCACCAGCGTACAATCAACATCCAACTTCTGGATTTCACTCATTTTTTGATGCTCGGCCAAGTATGACGCAGAAAGCTGGAGAGGGCCTTGCTGTACCTTATCATCCGATTCCCTTCTCAAGTAATTGATTCTTGTCCTTCTATTTTCATTTGTTATTATATTAGCATTTGTTGCTTCTCTTAAAAATGCTTTCCAAATAGTTCAGTGCTTATATCAATGTGGTGTGACAAATCCGAAAATCTTGTTTGTTTATTTAGCAGATGATCATCAAGTACAGTTTGCAGGAAGTTCTGATATGGATTTCTTCTCGATCGCACCAGGAAATAAGAGTGGAAACACAGCAAATAAATATATACCCAGCAGGAACCTTGACTTCCCATCATGGGAGACAACTTCAGTTAATAATCCTGCTGCATATCAGTCTTACCATTTTCAGCCTTCTAGCCAGTCAGGTGCAAATAATATGACACATGAACAAGGAAACACTACAACGGGTCAAGTATTCTTAAATGACTTCAAAAGAGAGGACTGGCAGGTAAATAATGCTAAAGGAGTTCACTTGTGCATCATTGTTTTCTAATAAATTTTGCCTTTCAATTTCATGCACATTGCATTGTTATATCTTTGAGGGAGAGGACGAAAATTAGCCCCTGCATGCATATTCTGAAGTTTTTCCTTGCAATTATCATGTAGTCCGTCATCACAAGTACTGCTTTAGTCTGCATACAACAAGTTTGGGGAGACCTTACCCCTACCTTGTGAGGATAGAGAGACGGTTTCCAATGGACCCTTGGCTCAGGATGCTTTAGTCTGCATGACCAATTAAAAAACATGGCTTAAGCTACATGAGCAGATGCGCTGGAAATTTAATATCCATGATTTAATATAGGAGTTAGGACTGATAAAGGCAAGCTGTAGCAATATGAGGAGCATGCCAATTTATTATCTCTGGACCTTGTTTCTTTTGACGGCATTCAGCAGAAAAGCCTTCTAGCAGTCATATAGAACTCTAAGGGCCTGTTGGGCTAAATACTTGTTTGGCCTTAAATATTTACAAATACAGACTTTTAATATATGAACTTCAAGTGAGATATTGAAATAGTGGTTCGAAGTGTATTTCAAGTAAAATATTGGTTTTCACTCACAAATTTTTGACCTTTTTCTCCAAGTAAGTTCATGTCCAGACACAACTTCAGCTTCCACAAACTATTTTTCCGGCTTGAACTTAAAGAATACCTTTTTTTTCCAGCTTCAACTCAAATATTGTCTAAATGCCAGTAAGGGAACTGGGGCCTTGCCATCCTTCATTTGGGGCGAGGTTCCGGCGGTGTCTGTCGACAGCTGAATGTTTCGATCTGGTTTGATTCATGATCACGTCTCCAAACTTATCCCGTGGGCTTTAGCGGAGATTTTTCATCTCTCTTTGAAAGAAATTTGAAAGCATCATAAAATCCTTATTGTGGATGTCTTATGGTTCCATTTGATGTCCTATTTACAAGTGAAAACATAAAGGTGGCGAGTATATCCCCTTCAATCAATCAATCAACAGCACCTCAATCCCAAACTTGTTGGAGAAGGCCACATAATTCCTTTAGATCATTTCTACTCAATTTGAGCCCATCTCAATTCAATACCTAGTTTTGTCTAAAGCAAATTAAGGACTATCTGAATCTGTGACTTATCGTTATATATATATATATATACTGCTTTGATAAATACTGCTTTGAGAGAGAGAGAGAGAGAGAGAAGTTGATAAATACTGCTTTGACAGACAGAATATATGTGGGCATTAGAAGCCCAAGCAAAGCTCAATAAAATGCCAAGCTGTTTATCTTTCTGAGAAGAAAATGCCAAGCTGTTTATCTTTCTGAGAAGAAAATGCCAAGCTGTTTTTTGATAATGTGATTAAGCAGTTACCGCTAAAGGTATTAAGTTTGTTTCACTAGAGAATTAGTTATTTTTTAGAAGAGAGCTTTCTATTGCCTTTAAACTTCAATCATTTGTGGTGCTCACGACCTCACGTCACTTCCGCTTCCAAACCCTTGTGAGCTTTACTATCTTGGTGTAGTGGAAAGCAGTCCTTATAACTTGTCGGTAATTCTGTAAGGATTTGTATCAATTAGTCTCCTAAATTGAAGTCCATGGTAGCCATCTTGTGGAAAGAAAGAAGTAAGCTCTTATTCTTAGTTTTTGGTGCACCCATAGAATGTCGGGTAGCATTTGTACAGAACATATTATTGCATCGGTTCTCTACTTTTTGCTATGCGTCATGTATACGAAAGTTTTTCCACATTAATAGAATTATTAACTTTATAAAAAGAAATTGAGCCGCCCATTTGGGGTCTTCTTTTTGATTCTCGAGTCTGACAGATGTTGAATATAGTAGATTTTGGAAGTAAGGCACACGAGATTTCCTTTCTACAATAAGCCTACGAGAAATCACATGGGAAGAGGGATGACACATGTTGTGCCATAATTGGTGTGTGTCATGCACTTCCCAGGACGAAGTGGTCTTGGGCTATTCATGGGGATTTTAGACATGGACTTACAAGTTAATGTGTGTAATAAGTTGCCTGCAAAGAAAAGGTGCATAAAAAGAAAAAAAAATAAAGCCGCTTGCTTTTGCAAATGTTGGGTTTTTCAGGAAAAACTGCAAACTAAGCACGTGCTTTTGGAAAGCTTTTCTTTGCCGCAATAATTTTCTCTCTCAAATGCTTTGAGAATCTCTTAGTTATTTGATGTAATTGTTTTTAGTATAAATTATTGATTTTCTGCTGAACCAGCACTATGACAAATTGGTGATGACTGATATTTAAAATCAGCAGGACATTTATTTCCTGTTTGCATGTAGCTAAGTACAGTGATGTTGGCTAGGTTTTCTCATTAACTGAAGTTGTCAACTTTGAGATGCAGACTTCTGAAGGTGATGCTGCATTTATCTCCAAGTGGTCCATGGATCAGAAGTTGAATCCGGATTTGGCATCTGATCATACCATCAGGTCTAGTGCTGCATATAATGTAGAACTTCACAATTCCTTAGAGGCTTCCGATATACTTCCTTCCCACCAAGATAAACATCCAATGCAGAATGAACTTCCATCACAACTTTCAGATGCAAATGTTGGAGGCTCTCTAAATGCTGATTTAGATCACAATCTAAGCATAGGGGTCAGAACTGATCATTCATCTTTAAAACAACCTTTGTTAGATGGCGTCTTGAGAGAAGGTTTAAAGAAGCTTGATAGCTTTGACCGGTGGATGAGTAAGGAACTTGAAGATGTTAGTGAGCCACATATGCAATCCAATTCTAGTTCCTATTGGGATAATGTCGGAGATGACGATGGAGTTGATAATTCCACAATTGCTTCGCAAGTGCAGTTAGACACCTACATGCTAAGTCCTTCACTCTCCCAAGATCAGTTCTTTAGCATTATTGATTTCTCACCAAGCTGGGCATTTGCTGGGTCAGAAATTAAGGTGAACTTTTATATCTATCCTGCACATTCCACATTGTAAAGCCAGGGTTCTGTTTAAGATTTTTGATGTCTCAACTCTTTTTTTTATTGCTCTAAAATATTCTGAAGTCTTCCATTCATGTATGGGTAATAACTCTTGGTTGTTTTGTTAACAGGTTCTCATCACTGGGAAGTTTTTGAAATCCCAGCCAGAAGTGGAGAAGTGTAGTTGGGCATGCATGTTTGGTGAGTTGGAAGTTCCAGCAGAAATAATAGCTGATGGTGTTCTACGCTGCCATACACCTAATCAAAAGGCGGGAAGGGTTCCATTTTATATAACATGTTGCAATAGGTTGGCATGTAGTGAAGTAAGAGAATTTGAATTTCGGGTCACCGAGGGCCAAGATGTTGATGTTGCAAATGCAAATAGTTGCAGCTCCAGTGAAAGTCTTCTTCATATGAGATTCGGAAAATTATTATCTTTGGAATCCACTGTTTCCCTAAGTTCTCCACCTCGCAGTGAGGATGATGTTTCCCATGTGTGCAGTAAAATCAATTCATTGCTAAAAGAGGATGACAATGAGTGGGAAGAAATGTTGAACCTTACTTATGAGAACAACTTTATGGCGGAGAAGGTAAAAGACCAGCTCCTACAAAAGCTTCTAAAAGAGAAGTTGCGTGTTTGGCTCCTCCAAAAGGTTGCTGAGGGTGGGAAAGGCCCTAACGTACTGGACGAGGGTGGTCAAGGAGTCCTACATTTTGCAGCTGCTCTTGGTTATGACTGGGCTATACCACCTACTATAGCTGCAGGTGTAAGCGTCAATTTCCGAGATGTGAATGGATGGACTGCACTCCATTGGGCAGCATCGTATGGAAGGTAATTTGTCAGATTTTTGTCCCTTTTTATCATCAACTGTCTTCTGATACATTTTCTAGTTTTGCCTTTTCATGTACTTTTGTGGTGGCTTTCACCAACTTTAATGGACACAAGGATATTAGAACTTGCAAATAGTTGAATTCTGTGCTCTTCAATTTTGGTGGATTCAAATATTTTTGATAAATAGGATGCTGAGAGATGGCTTTGATCAAATGTTGCTCGAATACTGATTAGCTCCCTCCTTTTTCTTTCTTTTTCTTTTTTCCTATTTGATGTATCTTGAAAATTTGCAACGTCAGAGAGCGGACAGTGGGCTTCCTCATCTCCTTAGGTGCAGCTCCTGGAGCATTGACAGATCCTACTCCTAAACATCCTTCAGTAAGAACACCTGCTGACTTAGCTTCTAGCAATGGACATAAAGGAATTGCTGGTTATTTAGCAGAGTCTTCCTTAAGCTCCCACCTTTCTTCTCTCGAGTTGAAGGAAATGAAGCAGGGTGAGAATGTGCAACCCTTTGGAGAGGCTGTTCAAACAGTTTCTGAACGGTCAGCTACGCCAACTTGGGATGGTGACTGGCCACATGGAGTCTCATTGAAGGATTCTCTAGCTGCTGTTCGTAATGCAACTCAAGCAGCTGCTCGTATTCACCAAGTCTTCAGGGTGCAGTCGTTCCAGAGAAAGCAGCTAAAAGAACACGGTGGCAGTGAATTTGGACTATCAGATGAGCATGCTCTCTCTCTTCTTGCTTTGAAGACAAACAAGGCTGGTCAACATGATGAGCCGGTACACACTGCTGCGGTGCGTATACAAAATAAATTTCGCAGTTGGAAGGGAAGAAGAGACTATCTTCTAATCCGCCAACGAATTATTAAAATTCAGGTATGGTACTTGCTTTTTGAACCTTTATGCATAATGCATCTTTTTGCTAAATAATTTCTCAACACAACTTTGTCTTGTCATTTTTTCTTAGCCATTTTCTTTTTTCTTTGGTTGTTGAAAGGCTCATGTAAGAGGACACCAGGTAAGGAACAAATACAAAAACATAATATGGTCTGTGGGGATCTTAGAGAAGGTAATTTTGCGATGGAGGCGGAAAGGAAGTGGATTGCGTGGGTTTAAACCAGAAGCAACACTTATTGCAAGAAGCAACACGCAAGATCAACCAGTGCAGGAGGATGACTATGATTTTTTAAAAGAAGGCAGAAAGCAAACTGAGCAAAGGTTGCAGAAGGCTCTGGCAAGGGTAAAGTCGATGGTTCAATATCCTGAGGCCAGGGATCAATATCGGAGGCTGCTGAATGTTGTGTCCGACATGAAAGACACCACGGTAAGCATTGTTAGATTTCTGATGCTACACAAACTGACATATGTTGATCCTGAAAATGCATTTCATTGTTTGGTGCAGTTATTACCTATCCAAATAAATAAAAAAATTTAATCATTTTGTGCAATATTTCTTTACCACAACCAAAAAAAAAGAATTCATCATTCATCATTTGGTGCTTTTGATGAAGAGTGTGTATCTGTATGTAAAATCTTCTTTTTTCATTAAGCTTCTAATTTTTTTTTTTTTATTGTGAAGTTTAGTATCCAACTATCCATTTTAGATGCAATGTGTATTTCGACTTTTCTTCTTCTGAGCTCTGCTCTTTGATCTATAATTAAGAAGTGAAATGGAATTCTTTCATTACCTTATTTAGAATGTAAATTTCTTCTTTGCTTTCACTCTTGGCATCCAAGCGTAAGCAAAACTAATATCCTTTTTAGTAACAATAATATATCAACTAGTCCTTTTCATGATCTTCCCACCCTGAATGGGTGAGAGAAGCTTCTTTTACCCATTCAGG
>ML370016.1:17522-43549 GCA_005239525.1 Nicotiana knightiana
GGGGGGGGGGGGGGGGGGGAGGGACCATGCATACCCTTGATAGGTGGTCAAGGTTTTATAGATGTTTCATGATATTTTTATCAACCAAATCTAATTTACACATCCAGCATCGTCAACCTTTCTTAGCATGGCTTTACCAGGTATAATTGGCAATTCACTTGGTGAGTTTGACAGTACTATTCCATACTCAAGTTTCTTTCAGTGTGAAACTTTCCTATTAGTAGCTGGATTTCAGGCTTGCTTTTTTCAAAGTGAATGGAGTTTTTATGGAAGCAAGACACAAAATTTGACATGGTCATCTCTCTCTTTGTCATGCAGACTATGAGCGATGGTGCACCAAGCAACTCGGTGGAAGCAGCTGATTTCGGTGATGATTTGATCGATCTTGATGATCTATTGGACGACGACACTTTTATGTCTACAGCACCTTGAATTCTGTGTTAATAATATACCATGTGTGAATTTGCATTTGTTACATGGCTATTAGAGTTGTATAATGTATAAATAGGCTGCACTAACTAGTTTGTAAATCTGAAACCAGACCCATTGTGCAGAGTGACAAAGGTATTTGAGATTTAAAGGTAGTGCAGATTGTCAAGTTCTATCTCCCCCTACTCTCTCTATTCTTCAAATCCGATATGTTTGAAGTTGCCTTTTCGTTTTACATTGACAGTTGTCTTCTAGTGCTAGTACTATTTATGTTATTTTCTTTTAAATCTGGAACCAGTTCTTGTATGCCTGATTGAAAAAGGAATTAAATGTTCATTCTCCATAGCTTGATCTCTCAAACCTAGGATGCGAACCTTAGAGGGTGAAAAGTCTGAAAAAGAATTCACCAATTGTTTTTTTGTTAAAATCTTTAGAAAGATTGTTTTGATTTAAAAGTGCTTCCAGAGGCACTTTTTTTCCTAAAATAACTTTTAGTGACACCCCAACAAATGACTAGATTATTCAGACATTTTTATGTACAATAAAAATGTACAAATTCATTCTTCGAAGATATTTTTCGAAATATTAACCAAATGCCAAGCAAGGGGGGCTCTAGGGTAAGGCAAGTGAAGCCCTTGCCTTGGACCCTGATAGTAGCCTATATGTATGCAATTTAGACGCTATTTACACTCTAATTTAGCCGCATTTTATTGATATATGAATGTAAAAGATAACAAAATGCTATAATTAATAAATTGATGTTTTGCAGGAGCCACTCCGAGTTAGGAGGGAGCTAAAGAGTGTTTGGAGTCATTATGAAGCGTGGAAGGCCTATCGAAGGTTAGCCCGGTCGAAAAGGAGCGAGAAAGCAAGCGAAACGACCCATCCCAGTGCGCGGCCGCGAATTAGCCCCAAACTCAAGGCAGTGAAGCAATCAAAATCCGCGGCCCGATCCGCGGTCGAATCCGCGGCCGCGGACGGGCGGATGGAAGGCAAAAACGCAGGGTCAATTATGTAATTTCTAAGGCGACTACCCTAAACCTATATGAAGCCTAAACTCGCCCGTAGCTGGTTTTAGAAGATTTTAGAGGCAAGAACAAGAGAGAGAATACAGATTAATTCCTAAGAGTTTTCATCTTCTTCTTCTTATTTCTGTTTGTTGATTATGAACTATATTAGTGAATTGTTTTCCATTAGTATGAGTAGCTAAACCTATAATCCAGGGTTGATGGAGCCAATTGTTGGATGAAGTTTTAATTCTATTTTGAGATAATCGAGCCGTGTTTGTTCTATGATTGTTCAACTACGTTTTGTATTGTGGTTAATTGAAAGGCCCCTTGATTAATCGTGTCTAGTTGCCTTGTGTTGCTTGAGAAAGAACACTTGGTTAGATTGCTGTTGAACAACACCACTTTTGGGTAATTGAAGAGATTAATTACTTGAATTTAAAAGTGGATTTAGAAATAACAAAGTTTTGGTGGGATAATTGTGAGTTGCATAAATTGTAGCTCGAGTAGTTCGAGAGAATGCTTCTAGTAAATTATCGTAATTGATCGAGAGAAAATTACGGTAGCCCGGAACTCATAAAACTCATAGAGTATTACGACGAGATTATAGCGAAAGAGTTAAGAATTAATCCGGCAATTGGGGAAGTCATTAGCCCTAGATCCTTTTATCCTTGAATTCAATTTTAGTCCTGATTATTGTTACTTTTATTGTCATTTTACATTAGCTAAATAAATTTCACTGTTTACTCATAAAGAAATCTTGCACCCGGAATTTGTCTGAGCTTGTCTTTAGCATTATTAAAAGTTGTAGTGAATAGGTTAGTTCCCTGTGGGATTCGACTCCGGACTTAAACGAGGTTATATTTGCAGCGACCGCTTAGTCATTTTATAAGGCATAGTTGGGCGTGATCTAATTTTTGCGCCGTTGGGGGGAACTAACGGTGTTATTTATTACAACTTAGAAGAATTGCCAGGATTCTTAGCTTAGATCAATTTGCTACGGTGTTTAAAATCTTTCAATTGAAATTCTCACGTTTGAACTCTCCTGTGACTCAAGCATATGCCTAGAAGCTCTTCGAGGACTGGTGAACTTTTTGAAGGACTCTCAGAACCTGAGAAAGCATTCAGGGCATCAAATCGAGCCAACAAGAAAAATAAACAGTTACAACAAAAACACCAACTCGAAATTGAAATGGACAACGTAGACGATGTCAATGGAAACAATCAGAATGATCGGGTTGACCCAAACAATGGAGTGGTGGCACCTCTTGTGCCAGAAGCTGCTCTGTATTATTGGGCACAACCAACTGGGGATAACCTGGCCAATGCTATTGCTGTACCTCAGATACAAGCGGAGACATTCCAGATCACCAACAACATGCTGCATTTGTTGCAGAATAAAAGACTGTTCTCCGGGTCATACACATCTGAAGAACTTCCTATCAACATCTGTGACTCAAAGACAACCAAATGTGACTCCTGAAGCCATTAAGCTATTACTGTTCCCATTCTCAGTGAGTGGAGAGGCTCAAACTTGGCTCAATTGGCTCTTAGTAAACTCAATTGCTACTTGGAAAGAATTAGTCAAGCAGTTCTTGAACAAGTTCTACCCTTCCAACAAAACTGCAAGGCAAATTGACAAGATATTGCAGTTCAAGTAGAAACCGACTGAAACCTTGCAAGAAACCTGAGAGAGATTTAAGGGTATGCTAGTGAAGTGTCCACACCATGGCATTCCAAACCAGATGCTGGGACAAAGATTCTACACGGGTTTGGCAGACAGTCTGAAGTCCAATGTAGATGCTTCAGCTGGGGGTGCATTTTTGAGCAAAACATTCATAGAGTTCAAGGTTCTTCTTGACAAGATGACTCAAAATTCAGGCTGAATGACAAGAGGTATGGCACTCACACCAATAGTCCATTCGGTTGCTCTTGACCCAAACAATTCCCATACATAAAACATAGCCACTCTCATGACCCAGATGAGCTTACCGACAAAGAAAATTGATGAGATGGGCACAAAGCAAGTGCACATTGTGGATACAACAAATGGAGGCTTATGCACTCCTTGCATCAACCAGTCATATGTGTGCTCGTGGATCGGATATAATGACAACCAAGGTTTCAGAGAGGACATGAACTATGTCAATAATTACGGAGGTCAGAGGCAAGGTGGGAAGCAATGGGGACCAACACAAAACCAACAGTACATACCTAACCAACCACAACACAATCCCAATCAGGGAGGAGCACGACCACAAGGCCAAGTCGTGCCTTATCAAAGGCAACATGGTTATAATCAGCAACACCAGCACCAGTTGGCTTACCAACCACCTCATCAACAAAATGACATCAACATGATAGAAATCAAGGGCATACTGCAAAAACTCATTGGAACAAATGGTAAGATGCAAGAAAAGTTAGCAGCACATGATTCAACAATTAAAGGCATTGAAACTCAACTGAAACAACTGTCTATGGCCTTGAATAATCGACCTCAAGGAACATTGCATGCAGATACAAATATTAATCCAAAGGAGAAAAACCCAAATCAGCTAATGGCAGTGAGTCTCAAGAATGGAAGAGACTTAGATAGAGAGAAAGAAATTACTCAATCTAGGAGAGAGACCACGCCAACTATTCTAGTTACATTAGAGGCATACGAATTAGCAGAGCTCATCGAGGTTGTAGTTGAACAGGCACATGTTGACAAGGGCAACGCGAAGGAAGGTGAACAAGTCTCAGAACAGGTGGCACCTCTGGTTCCAGAAGCTTCCAACAAAGAAAAGACATCAAGTAGTGGACATAGGTTGACTCCTGCACCATTCCCTCAGATATTGGCAAAACAAAAGAAAGATGATCAATACAGGAAGTTCATGGAAATGCTTTGACAGATTCAATTGAATATTACACTGATAGATGCTTTGAGGGAAATGCCAAGGTATGCAAAAATGATGAAGGACCTGATGTCGTGGAAATTTGACTTCCAAGACCTGTCCACTGTCACTCTGACACAGACCTGCAGCGCGGTAGTGACAAGACCTATGGCCCAAAAGGTGTCTGATCCAGGTAGCTTCACTATCCCATGCACTATTGGGAGTTACGCTTTTGCGAAAGCATTGTGTGACTTGGGAGCCAACATAAACTTGATGCCCTTGGCAATCTATATAAAAGTGGGCATTGGTAGAGCTAGACCGACTTCAATGTTGCTACAACTGGCTGATCGCACAGTCAAAAGACCGACATGAATTCTTGATGATGTGCTTGTGCAAGTGAGGAAATTTATATTCCCCACAGACTTTGTTATTCTTGACTGTCAGGTGGATGAAAAGATACCCATCATTTTGGGAAGGCCATTCTTAGCCACTGGGAGAGCATTGATTGATTCTGAGACTGGAGAACTGAAAATGAGGTTGAACAATGAAGAAATAATATTCAACTTTCAACAATCCATGAGGAGACCAGTGAATTTACAAACTGCTCACTAGTGGAGGTCGTGGATTTGATACTGCAAGAAGAGGATGAGACCCTTAATGTCAAGGATCCACTAGAAGCCTGCTTGATGAATTTGGAAGAGATGGACGGTGAAGGGTTGGCAGCGTGGGTCATGTCTCTCGAAGGTCAAGGGTTCTAGAAAAGGGAGCCTCAGTTCGAGCCCCTACGTTTATAAGAGAGAGCGACATCACCTGCAAAACCATCAATAGAGGAGCCACCACAACTGGACTTGAAACTGCTTCCAGCCCACCTCAGGTGCGCTTTCTTGGGTCCTAATTCTGCTTTTCCTGTTATTATATCATCTGGTTTGCTAGCTGTGCAGGTAGAGCAACTATTGCAGGTATTACAAGAATGTAAGACTGTCATTGGTTGGACCATGGCAGACATAAAGGGTATCAACCCAGCCTTTTGTATGCACAAGATTCTTCTAGAAGAGGGGAACAAGCCTTCTAGAGAACATCAATGAAGGTTGAACCCGGATATGGAGGAAGTAGTAAAGAAGGAATTGATCAAGTGGCTGGATGCGGGTATCATCTTCCCCATCTATGAAAGCAACTGGGTCAGCCCTGTCCAATGTGTGCCGAAAAAGGGAGGAATGACGATAGTACAAAATGAGAATAACGAGTTGATCTAGACTCGTACAGTCACGGGGTGGCGGATTTGCATGGACTATAGAAAACTGAACACATCCACCCGGAAGGACCATTTCCCCTTGCCTTTCATTAACCAAATGTTGGACAGGTTAGCTGCGCAATCTCCTTTATATTTCTTGGATGGGTATTCGGGGTACAACCAGATTTCAATATCCCCTGAAGACAGAGAGAAAACATCCTTCACTTGTCCGTATGGAATCTTTGCCTTTTGGGCTGTGCAATGCACCAACTACATCTAGCGGTGCATGTTAGATATTTTCACTGACATGGTTGAATACATTATGGAGGTGTTTATGGATGATTTCTCCATGGTGAGGGATTCATTCGAAGATTGTCTTCAAAACTTAAGAAGAGTGCTCAAAAGATGTGTGGAGACAAATCTGGTGATGAATTGGGAAAAGTGCCATTTTATGGTACAAGAAGGAATCGTGTTGGGACATCGAGTATCCAGCAAGGGGATTGAAGTCGACCATGCTAAGGTTGATGTGATTGAAAAGTTTCCACCGCCCACTTCGGTAAAGGCGGTGAGAAGTTTCCTTGGACACTCTGGGTTCTATAGGCGGTTCATTAAAGATTTCTCCAAGATTGCTAACCAATTATGCAAGCTGCTTGAAAAAGACAAGTTTTTTGTGTTTTATAATGATTGCAGGTTGCTTTTGAGGAGCTGAAAAAGAGATTGGTGACTACACCCATCATTGTTGCACCCAACTGGGAGCAACCGTTCGAGCTCATGTGCGATGCCAGTGATTATGCTATAGGAGCAGTATTGGGACAACGCAAGGACAAGATGATGCACCCGATCTACTATGCAAGCAAGACGCTCAGCGGTGCACATCTCAATTACACTGTAACGAAAAAGGAAATGCTGGCTAGTGTTTGCCTTCGACAAAGTCAGGTCGTACTTAATTGGTTCAAAATTTATTGTTTATACTGACCATGCAGCAATTAGGTACTTGATAGCAAAGCAGGCGTCAAAGCCATGCTTGGTTCACTTGGTTCTTTTTCTACAAGAATTCGATCTGGAAATCCGTGACAGAAAGGGGACGGACAATCAAGTGGCAGATCACCTCTCAAGGTTGGACGGAGCATAAAAGAGAATGGAGGTTGAAGATATCACAGAGACATTCCTGGATGAACAGTTACTTGTTGTGACAATGGAGGAGGCACCATGGTATGCTTATATTGCTAATTACTTAGCAAGCGGTGTTGTGCCTTATGAACTCTCCTCAATTCAAAAGAAAAAGTTCTTCCTTGACTGTCGATCTTATTATTGAGATGAAACTCTACTTTTTAAGATATGTGTAGATAACATGATCCGGAGGTGAAACCCCGAGAAAGATCAACCTTCTGTTTTGCAGGCTTGCTATGCTTCATCATATGGTGGACACTTTGGAGGAATCCGAACAACAACAAAAGTGTTGGAATCGGGATTGTATTGGCCTACTCTGTTCAAGGATGTCCATGCTTAGGTCAAAAGTTGTGATAAATGCCAAAGGACAGACAACATATCTCGCTGTCACGAGATGCCGATGACCACAATTCAAGAGGTGGAGGTTTTTGACATGTGGGGATCAAATTTATGGGGCCGTTCGTCAGCTCGTATGGTAATAAATACATCTTGGTAGCAGTTGAATACATCTCCAAATGGGTCGAAGCGACGGCTCTCTCAACCAATGATGCAAAAGGGGTGACAATTTTCCTAAAAAAAACATCTTCACACGTTTTGGCACCCCGAGGGCTATAATCAGTGATGGTGGATCCCACTTTTACAATAGAGCGTTCACACGACTGTTGGAAAAGTATGGAGTTCTCCACAAAGTTGCCACACCATACCACCCTTAGACGAGCGGGCAATTTGAAGTGTCCAATAGGGAAATTAAAAGTGTACGTACAAAAACAGTGAATGCAACAAGGACCGATTGGGCGAAGAAGCTGGATGATGCATTGTGGGCGTACCGCACAACATTCAAAACTCCAATTGGTATGTCACCTTACAAGTTGGTGCTTGGAAAGGCTTTCCACCTTCTGGTAGAGCTTGAACATAAAGCACATTGGGCATTGCGGCAGTTGAATTTGGATATGGAGAGCGCAGGCACCAGCAGAGTCACTGAGTTACACGAGCTCGAGGAATTCAGGTTCCATGCATTTGAGAGTTCTAGATTATACAAAGAAAGGATGAAAGTAATGCATGATAAGCACATCTTGGAGCGAAACTTCGAACCCGGGGATCTAGTGTTATTATACAACTCGAGATTGAGATTGTTTCCGGGTAAGTTGAAGTCCCGATGGTCAGAACCCTTCAGAGTGGTGCAAATGTTCTCAAGTGAAGATGTGGAGATTGAATCAGAAGATGGGACAAATAAGTTCACGGTGAATGAGATAAGGTTGAAACATTATGTTGGAATGGTCGAAGAAAAAGGATATAGAGTGGTGATAACTTTGGAATAGCCCCAGTACGCAAACGAGGAGTGATAATGAAAGCCTACGCCGTGCCGTACGTTAAATCATAAGCTTCGTGGGAGGCAACCCATGGTTTGTTGTAAATCGTCGTGCTGCGACGTTAAGGCAACCCATTATTTGTCTTTACTGTTGTTGTAATTGTTTTTGAGCAATATTGACCGATATACTAGTGTCCAGGGCAAAAATTATGCGCATTGGAAGGACTCGGTGGTCGAAACTAGCACGGGAAGAGGTAAAAATGCAGAAAATATGAAATTGGCTGGAGACGGAGATCCACGGCCGCGAATTGGACCGCGGATAGGGCCGCGAATTTCATCCTGTGCTCTTCCCCCCGTCTACGGCCGCGGATTGGACCGCGGATTTTTGGTCCCCCTCTGCCTAGCATCCGCGACCGCGGATCTGGGCGCGGATCCAGGTAAGTTTTTCTTTTATTTTTAGTCAATTTTTTTTCTCCCCCTTATTTTTCCCTAACCTAAACGCTCACCTTCCCCACTTCCCCCACTTCTCTTCTTTCCTTTACCACTACCAATCCCCAAACCCTTCCTCTCCCCCAAATTTTCCCTTCAACAAAATCCTCTTCTCCTTCCTATCTTCTCCACTTAACCAATCTCCAACCTCTATTATTCTCAAGATCTCCAAGTAAGTTCATGATTTTATTCCTTTTTCTTTTTTATTTTCAGTTTTTTTTGTGATTTTCTCTTCAAGTTTTTTCTTTGCTAGTATATGTATAGGGTCGTAAAATCATGGGTCTTTTATCTTGGAGTTGGATTGTGGTTTATATGTGGTATGTGAGGCTACTAGATTTGGTTTGTGAGGTATGGAAGTCCAATTGGGTCTTTGGGTAACTTAGGGAACATATGCACATTACCTATTTGTTGATTCGCCTCAATGAGTGTTGAATATAAATTGCGAACAATGTTGATACCCAATTTTTCCCTATAATATTTTTAAAATGCATATATACTTCCAAAACTATGCATTAACATCAATAATAATTTCCCATAATTTCTGTATTTTTGAGGATTTCTAATTAATTTATCCCAGTATTTTATTATATAAATAATCATTAACTGCACTACAAATAATTTTATAACAATTTTACGATTTAATTTTGCTATTTATATTAACACTAAGCCTAATTATTTCATAAATGGCCACATCTATATTTTTGGGTTACAAATGCAATAACTTTGCAATTATATCCTATCTATGCATTATTACATTACTTTACCAGAAAATAGCATGTTGCATTTTTAAAATACTGAGTAATTATTTTAAAACATTTCTATGCATGAAAACTATTTTTATAATCTGTTAATTATTTTTATAAATTATTTTTATCAATTAATTGGGTATTTACCAAATAGCCCTTTCAATTTCTTTAACTTTTCGGACCTAACCCTTTAAATACCAAACCAAACCCCTAACCCTAATCGCCGTCACCGGCGAAAAGCTCCTATCTATGGAGATTCTGAGTATTCTCCGACCATTACCAACCGTTTATGCTTCCTGGCTGTTCGATTACATGGATCCTTGAGAAAATCTCATGGAGATTCAACCTGTTCTTGCCTGAAACTTGTTCACTGGCCTGTCTAGGGCCATTCTCGTTTGTGAGTACTAATTTCCTCCTATATTTAGTTCGAATCTATGGCTTTTGACCAAGTTTCTCTCATCTCTGTTGTTTTTTTGAAAAACCCTAGTTCTACGACTACTTGAGTCTGTTCAGATCTTTGTAGATCTGAAACGATTCGAGTGTTATTTGGTACTTTCCCTAAAAAATCTTCTGTTTTGGTTAACTATTTCGATTCCATTTACTTTTTCTGAAATTAGGGTTAATCCTGAGTCTCTTCAAAAGGGTTTTCTAACTTTCAAGTGTTTAATATAATTATTTCTTTACATGTTTGCTTGATTTTCATATGTATGCCTAAAACCTAACTGTTTCTGTTTGTGACATTGATTTCTTCCATTTTTCCTGTTATTATGTTTAACCAGTTACGTTGACTGATTCTATTTAGATTTCAAACGATTCTTTCATGTTAAAATCAGTATTTTCTGGGATTCTTACCTATTTCCTTATTTGTGACTTTTATTAGTAATACTTGCCTTATTTGGATTATCAATCTGACTTAAGGGGCTTGCTTGACTCCTATATGGTATAGGACTGATTTACTGCCTTATTTAGCTTCTATGTTTTCCTGTTACTGCCTTAATCAACATGTTTACTCCTGTTTAAGTTTCACTCTTTCTGTTTATTGCTTTAATCATCATGTTTACTCTTGTTTAGGTTTCACTCTAATCAACATGTTTACTTCTGTGTTCAAATCCAGTCTTTCTTGTTTATTACTACATGCTTACTTCTGTGTTTAAGGTGCAATCTTCCCTGTCTATTGACTTAAGCCATCATGCTTACTTTGGTGTCTCAGACTCCTATTTTTCTGTCTAATTGACTTCAATTGGTATGATCAATTCTATGTAGTTAAAACCCTGTCCTCTCTGTGAATTGATTAGCATGACTGCTCTTACATTAAACTTCTATGTTTCCCTGTCTATTGCTTGAGTCAGTATGCTTACTTCCATAGTTATGTATGACTGATGAACTTAGGTGTTCCCTATTTAAGATCCTAACTCAGCATGTCCTGGTAAAGATTATACCCCTGTCTGCCCTATGCTTCTACTGACTAGCATGCTTCCCTAACACCCTGTTTCTATGTGTTCTTGATTCAAGATTCTTGTGTTCCCAACCCCTGCTCTATTTTTGTGTAATTGTTTGTTCTCAGCATGCTATATGCTCACCTAAGTTTGACTAATGAACTGTGTTGAGTCTGGGAAATATGGAGTTTTGTGTGAAACCTTGTGACTGTGTTTCCTACTTGCTGTTGTTTGCTGAACCTTTTTAAGAATATTTCTAAGCTGTTTTTCACTCCTAATATGTTTTCACTTCTAAACCATTTCCACTCCCAAACTATTTTCACTTCTAAATTGGTTTCACTTCTGATATGTTTTTTAAAAATTATTCCTACTCTTTCATGCACTCCCACTCCTACTCTTAGAATACATTGGATTGTGCCCCTCCAGTGTGTGTGCTGCCTAGGAATCCATGAGATTCCTCCGAACTCTGGTACACTGCGGCTGGCCCTTCCACACTGCACAAAAATGACTTCTCTTTAAAAGGGTTTTGGTGAGAGCATTGTCCGGGGTCCCTGAGGCCCTTGGGAACTTTGACACACCAAGATACTCTTTATTGGACACTATGAGATATGGTACTTTGGACCGTTTGAATGCATGGTTTTCCAAGTTCACTTTGGGCCTATCCAGGCTCCCTATAGTATAACATTACTTATTTCAATAATTCATTTATGGTCTGTAATAATAATTCTTGTAAATAGATATTGCGGATATTAGTAAAAAGGGGGAGGAATTCTCATATAATTTTTGTGGGAAAATTGGGTAAAAATCATGCTCTTAGGATTACTATGAATATTTGCTTGCATTAGAAATCATGCTCTTAGGATCATTTGTGCATTAGAAAACATGTTCATAGGCATCATACCATTTGTTCTAAAACTTCTGCTTTCTAAACTTCTGCATACATCATGTCTGCTTAAGAGTCCTGTCACTAGGGTGTTATTAACCCTGTCTAAAAATCATGATCATTCTCTCATGTGCATTAGAAATCATGCTTTAGGACTTTTATTGCACTCGCCCAAATACCATGCCTATATCACATAAAATTAATAGCAACCATGTCTATAAGAGTAAGTTTAATAGCAGTCTTAACACCTAAATAACATGTTTATAGAGTTGAATATATATATAATCAGTTCTGTAATGTTCAGCACCTAGACAGCATGCCTATAGGACATAATGAACAAACTGCCTGTTTAAAACCGTTTATTAGTCTATTATGACCCTGATTGACAGTTAGATATCCCGTTTATAGGACATCTTAGATCCACGCCTAGGCAAGCCTGTAGGATAATCAAACTCTTAAAAAATGGTAAAACTGTGCTTTGTTTAATTACTTGTGAACTGCCCAGATTCAGCAACCCTAAAACAAGTAGGCAAACTGATTAGGTCTCCATTGCTTTGCTTTAACAAGATGCTTCATATATTCTGTTTTTCATGCTCACCTAAATATCCTGCTCTATGACTCTTAAAGTATCTGAAATACTGTTGTTTGAGACATGCAATTGACTGCTTATTTGAGGTAAATGTGACCCCCTTTAATTGTTCCTTTACCTGACTGTCCTACTTGTTTAAAATTGTCGCTTAGATTTTCTCCTTTTAAGAGCTTTAGGAGAGTCTAAAACTGCCTTAATTAGAGGTCCTAAATACCTCCAGGGCCATAAGAAAGGGACAGGTAATTCACACATAGAGTACGTTTAATTAGAATCGCTTACATAACCACTAAGGGGAGGGTAATTGGGTAGTAAGGGATATGATGACCTGTGCGCTAATGCCATGTGTAACCCCTCTAATTGAGGAAGGTTTACCGGGTATTGCATAGAAGTGATCCTATAGGCTAGTAAACCTAGGACCCATTTATAGGCTTAACTTGCTTTACTTGCTTAATGACTAATTCACCTAAAATGAGTTTGGCCGGAACCCACCATTGTGGACCTCGAGGGGTGTATAACACATTCCCCTCAAGGTAATTTCAAGCCCTTACCCAATATATGGTAATGTAAACCAGTTTCATGAGTTACTTGCATTAGGTGCCCTAACGTACCTTAAATACGTTAGGCGTCGACTCTTCAATTTCCATACCCCTTTCCCAAAATGAAACGAGTTGTCCCAAAGCATGTCGAAACCCAGACCCCACGAAAGGGGAAAAAGGGGGTGCAACAGCATGGCGACTCTGCTGGGGAACTTTAGGCTTTTACCATAACAAACTTGCTTTTTGTAAATTAGTCTTAAGCATGCTTCTTTTTTGTTAATACATGCACACCCTTTCCCTTTCTCGTTATGTGAATTTATTTGTCCGTTTTGAGCATTTATGATTTCCTTTACTCCAGAAACTGACTTATTTCTTTGTTTTCTTTTCTTAAACGTCTTTCAATTATTAAATACTGCATTTATTATTTTTCTAACGTGCAAATACGTGACAACATGCTATTTACTACTGCATAAATCATGCTCAACATCATATTTCACTCGTGCGCAATCAATCCTATAGAAACACTTGATGAGTAGTTGCGCTCTTCCTATATATCACCCTTAAATTCGGAAAGGCTTATTTGCGTTAAAAGTAGTCGATCAACGGTGCAATCGACGGTTCCGTGCCTTTTCCCCTCAAGTTGTCCGCTTGAGGGTACCAGTCTAGACCCCCATAGCAACCTTACTCTGATTATAACTGTACATGCATCATGGTCAAACCTAGCCGGGTTAATATGTTGTCCACATAATAACCCTTTAAGACAAACCTTATCCAAATGTCCACCGAGGTTTCCATAATCCCAACGGACGCAACCACGTTTTGTGCATTAATTTTGGAGAACTAAATGCCAATATGCTAATCATAGATATATAAATAGTCAAATCTGGAGGGGGAAAGGGTCTAACATTATTTGTTTTGTAGATAATGAGGCACGAGGTCTCCAGGTTCGGCATGGTCTGTAGTATACCACCACTGCTACTAGATTGGTGGAACGATCTTTCCTCAAGTGACAAAAACATGTGAAGAAGGACCTGGGAAATTTGCCTTCTCTGTTGGCTATCGCCTCCAATGAAAGGGTAGAATATCTGGAGCAGGGCTTGATGGAGCTGGGAGAAAAGACAAGGAAAAGAATCACCGACTGCCAGAATGCTGAAGGAGGCGAGGGAGGACATCTACCAAGAGTATACCTATTTTTGGGCATGCGCAAACTGGGGGACCTGATTGATGGAGTCAGAAAGATCAAGCCTGGGGAAGGTCCTTCTGGGACCAAGTAGATTAGATTTATTTGCTTCTCCAAATGTAATAAGGCCAAGTGCCAGTAGTGACTTATCTTATCTTAGTGTCGTTTTGGATTCGTCTATTTTACATTAATGAAATGATGCAGTTATTGGAATTTAAGTTCTCCAAATCAACTTTTCGTTAGACCTACCTCGGGTACAACGAGGCTCCCAAATTAGGACGCGAATTTACATTCCCGCACTATGTGTTTAGATATTACAAATACTCTTTTCAGAACTCTTACTGACTTGGCTACCTTTTGTTTCTCTTTCTTTTGATTATTCCCATCCCCAAGGTTGGTTCGCGCATACTGTCATCATCAGCTTATCATACTAGATCCAGAGGCCCTCCACATCCTCCTCCTACCATCCAAGCTGTGGAGAGAGGGGCATTCCTCAAGAACTGGACTGTCAGACCATAGAGAGCCCGACCAGTCCCCGAGTAGCAAGGCTGAACAACATTGTTTAAATTTTGCTTTTCTAGAAAAAATATTTCCCTTTTTGCAATTTGTTTTAAATAATATTTCCAATGTTCCAAAACGTTATTTAAATTATTGAAAATCACTTTTGTTTAACGCTTGCAATGAATTGATGTTTATTATTACCAATTTTCTCTCGTATCTTTATCCATACATCATTACTATTCCTATCTCGATGAACCGACAACTGTGACATGTAATGAAAAGACGCAACAAAAGGATAGTGATTCTGAAAAAGAGGATGCAATACCCGAAGAGATTGTCAGAGAAGTAGAGGATTTTGAGAACAAACCTAAGTCCAACTTGGATGAAACTGAGATAGTTAATTTGGGAAACTCTAAACCGTCAAGGAGACCCGCATCAGCATCCACTTGTCGCCGTCATAAAAAGAAGAGTTTATTGAAAGAGTATGAGGACATCTTCGCATGGTCGTACGAAGACATGACCGGATTAAGTACATCTATTTGTGGCCCACAAGTTTCCCACAAACCCAATGTGTCCACCAGTGAAGAAGAAACTGAGGAAATTCAAGCCTGATATGAGTCTGAAAATCAAAGAGGAAGTTATTAAGAAAATTAAGGCCAAGGTCCTCAGGGTAGTGGAATACCCAACTTGGTTGGCCAACATCGTGTCAGTTCTGAAGAAGGATGGGAAGGTTAGAATTTGTGTCGATTATCGGGATCTCAACAGAGCCAGCCCAAAGGATGATTTCCCACTTCCAAACATACACATCTTAATCGATAGTTGTGCCAGACATGAACTCTAGTCCTTTGTAGATTATTTTTCCGGTTACCATCAGATTTGGATGGACGAGGAGGACGCTGAGAAAGCCTCTTTCATTACACCCTGAGGGTGTACTGTTACAAGATGATGTTGTTCGGCCTAAAGAACGCTGGGGCCACCTACATAGGGCCATGACTACTATCTTTCATGACATGATACATAAAGAGATTGAGGTGTATGTGGACGATGTCATCATTAAATCCAAGAAGCTACATATCATATAGTAGACTTGAGGAAATTCTTTGACAGACTGAGAAAGTACAACCTGAAGTTAAACCCTGCAAAATGTGCATTCGGGGTTCCTGCCGGAAAGTTATTGGGATTCATCGTCAGCTGTCGAGGGATAGAATTGGATCCGTCAAAAGTCAAACCCATCCAAGAGCTACCAAAGAGTAAGAAAGATGTAATGAGTTTTCTGGGAAGGCTAAACTACATCAGCCGATTCATAGCCCAATCCACAGTTATATGTGAGCCAATTTTCAAGATGTTGAAGAAGGATGCTGCAACTAGTTAGACCGAAGACTGTCCAAAGGCTTTTGACAAGATCAAGGAGTACTTATCAACACCACCAGTCTTGGTCCCGCCAGATCCAGGTAGACCATTGCTACTCTAACTTGCAGTACTAGATGGAGCTTTTGGCTACGTTCTAGGGAAGCACGATGAGACAGGGAGAAAAGAACATGCCATCTACTACCTGAGCAAGAATTTTACCCCCCATGAGGCACGGTACCCTTTGTTGGAATGAACCTGTTGTGCTTTAACCTGGATAACTCAGAAGCTGAGGCATTACCTCTGTGCCTATACAACATACCTCATATCGAGAATGGATCCTTTGAAGTATACCTTTCAAAAACCTATGCCCACTGGCAAGCTGGCTAAGTGGCAAGTTTTGTTGAGCAATTGTTTATGTAACTCAGAAAGAAGTCAAAGGACAGGCACTGGCAGATCATCTTGCTGAAAACCCTGTGGAAGGAGAATACGAACCCCTGAAAATGTATTTTCCCGATGAAGAGGTACTATTCATGGGAGAAGACATTGCTGAATCCTATGACGGTTGGAGAATGTTCTTTGACGGAACGATGAATTTCAAAGGAGTTGGTATTGGAGCCGTTTTGGTATCGAAAACTGGTCAAAATTATCCGATATCTGCAAAACTCAGATTTCCCTACACTAACAACATGGCGGAATACGAGACTTGCATATTAGGACTCAACATGGCCATTGACATGACATTCAGGAGCTGCTGGTGATCGGTGATTCAGATTTGCTTGTGCACTAGGTATAAGGAGAATGGGCAACCAAGAATTCCAAGATATTACCATATCTGCACCATGTGCAGGAATTGAGGAAAAGGTTCACAAAGATAGAGTTTCGACATGTTCTCAGAATTCAGAATGAGTTTGCCGATGCATTGGCCAATTTGTCATCAATGATACAACATCCAGACAAGAACTTCATTGATCCTATACCAGTAAGGATCTATAGTCAGCTGGCATATTGTGCTCATGTTGAAGAAGAAACATATGGGAAGCCTTGGTTCCACGACATCAAAAGGTATCTGACAAAAGAAGAATACCCGGAGCATGCAAACCATACTCAGAAATGCACGTTTCGGAGATTGTCCAACAATTTCTTCCACAGCGGAGGAACTCTATATAGAAGAACTCCTGATTTAGGATTATTGAGGTATGTCGACGCGAAAGAAGCTTCTAAGTTGCTAGAAGAGATACATGCCGGAACTTGCGGCCCGCATATGAATGGCTTTGTCTTGGCCAAGAAGATGCTCAGGGCCAACTATTTCTGGATGGCCATGGAGACAAATTGCATCTGATATGTTTAAAAATGCTACCAATGTCAAGTGCATGCAGATATGATAAAAGTTCCGCCGAATGAGCTCAATGCAACAAACTCACCTTGGCCATTCGCCGCCTGGGGAATGGATGTCATTGGTCCAATCGAGCCCACCGCCTCAAATGGGCATCGGTTCATCTTGGTAGCTATTGATTACTTCACCAAATGGGTCGAAGCAGCATCTTACAAAGCAGTGACTAAGAAAGTNATCAGTTCATCTTGGTAGCTATTGATTACTTCACCAAATGGGTCGAAGAAGCATCTTACACAACAGTGACTTAGAAGGTTGGTGCAGAATTTGTACGCGACCAGATTATTTGTCGGTTTGGAGTTCCAGAATCCATCATCACTGAAAATTCCACCAATCTCAATAGTGATCTGATGAAAGCCATGTGCGAGACTTTCAAAATCAAGAACAAGAATTCCACAGCATACAGACCTCAAATGAATGGAGCCGTAGAAGCCGCCAACAAAATTATCAAGAAGATACTGAGGAAAATGGTAGAGAATCACAAACAGTGGCATGAGAAATTACCATTCGCCTTACTGGGATACCGTACCACAGTCTGCACATCAATCGTGGAAACACCCTATTTGTTGGTTTATGGTATTGAAGCTGCTATTCCCGTCGAAGTAGAGATTCCTTCCTTGAGGATCATACAAGAAGCTGAGCTCAGCGACGCAGAATGGATAAAGAGCCGTGTTACAGTCAATGGTTCATCTAACCCATTTTTCTAAAAAACATATTTTTTTACTACGACTTTGAAAACTACGCATGCTTGCTTTTGAAATAACTCTGTTTAGCAAACGCTACCCCCAATGATTTGAATAGGATCTTCAGACCGAGCAAAGAAAGTCAAGCAAGCCGACGGAGGCACGAACCGACCTCCCCCTTACAGAACTCAAGATTTTCCTTTGAATGCAGGAACAAGGAATATGCACGCCTCGAAATCACAACCTTCATAACAACGACGATACTGAATCCACTTCCAGCTAAGAAATACTCTGCTATCACCTACTATTTGTTCTCTTTGCATGGTATTGAGCTCTGTCTCAATCTTTCATGAGGCTAAGCCCTGCCTCCATATTTGCATAAGGCTAAGAAATGCCTTTTATTTGCATGAGACTAAGCTTTGTCTCAACTTGCATGAGGTTAAGCCCTGCCTCCATATTTGCATAAGGCTAAGCATTGCCTTCTCTTTGCATGAGACTAATCTCTGTCTCAATCTTGCATGAGGCTAAGCCCTGCCTCCATATTTGCATAAGGCTAAGCATTGCCTTCTCTTTGCATGGGACTAAGCCCTGTCCCAAATCTTGCATGAGGCTAAGCCCTGACTCCATATTTGCATAAGTCTAAGCATTGGCTTCTCTTTGCATGGGACTAAGCCCCGTCCCAAATCTTGCATGAGGCTAAGCCCTGCCTCCATATTTTCATAAGGCTAAGCATTGCCTTCTCTTTGCATGGGACTAAGCCATGTCCCAAATCTTGCATGAGGCTACCCTGTCTCCATATTTGCATAAGGCTAAGCACTGCCTTCAATTCTGCATAAGGCTAAGTGTTGCCTTCTCTTTGCATGAGACTAAGCTTTGTCTCAATCTTGCATGATGCTAATCCCTACCTCCATATTTGCATAAGGCTAAGCATTGTCTTCTCTTTGCATGGGACTAATCCCTGTCCAAAATCTTGTATGAGGCTACGCCCTGCCTCCATATTTGCATAAGGCTAAGCATTGCCTTCTCTTTGCATGGGACTACGCCCTATCCCAAATCTTGCATGAGGCTAAACCTGCCTCCATATTTGCATAAGGCTAAGCACTGTCTTCAATTCTGCATAAGGCTAAGAATTTCCTTCAATTCTGCATGAGGCTAAGCCCCGAATCTTGCATGAGTCCAAGCCCTGCCTCCATATTTTCATAAGGCCAAGCATTGCCTTTACCTTGCACGAGACTAAGCACTGTCTCTCTAGCATTACATATTCTCTTCTTTCGGGCTAAGCTCTAACCTCAAATTCATACAAGACTAAGACCTGTATTGTCATTTCTAGCATCATGTCTTTGCATATCATGGGCTGAAATCTCGCCAATTTGTCCGAGGGTGTCATAGTTTGAAGGCACCATGCTCATAGCCGGAAGACGTCATGCCATGGCCTGAGGATCTCTCAAATTTGCATATCATTATTCAAAGGCGTCATGGTTCGGAGGCACCATTTTCATGGCCCGAGAACATCATCTCATAGCCTGTGAATCCTTCACTGAATAAATCATGGCCCAGGACATCATAGTCTAAGGACGTCATCCTCAACCGTCCAAAGACGATTTTCATGGTCTGAAGGGAATTTGCATCATGTTTAAATTCATGCACAAATATATGTGTATTGGTAAAAAAAGAGCTTCTCACGTGTGATAAATCTTGATGACTCAGCAGTCTACGTGGAGCAATGAAGACACGACAACTAGACGGGACTCTATGAAGAGGTATGAGGCAAAGGGGCACGGCAAATCACACCCACGGGTTAATTAGCTATGGAAGTCTCAACCTGATTGAGAAGACGAAGAGACACGGTCAAAATGTATCTGGGCGGAACAAAGGGCAGATTCAGAGATCTTCAGTTAGTGATCCACGCGTTACACAATATTCACGCAACAGTTACGGTTACTCATTGTAACGTTACATTAATGTCATAATTAGTCATTAATTCTCAATCACTGAAAAGGGCAGACGTTATATTAGGAAATTCCCTATATAAGGGAGTAAAATATAACCTGTAAAGGACATCTGGACTACTATTGTAATACATTTTACTTTTCGTGCATCTCATTGATTTTTCTTTATTTAATTACTTACAATAATCAGTCTTGCCTTGGTTATCAGAAATCCGTGTTCATCCTAAAAATAGCTTTGGGCAAAGGATCTAATTCTTGGGTTAAACAAATTGGTTCCATTACCGGGAAATCTGATAATCTTTGTTTGCTTTTCAAGAGATATCCTCTGAACTATGTCGAACTCCAAAGACAACAACCAGTAGAGGAATGGAACCTCAGTTCCATCACCTTAGGAACCCCACGTGGTTCAAGGGAACAATCCCTAGAAAGTTCCAATAACAACAACGATAATATTGATCAAACGGTAGAACAAGATCGGGTAAATCAAATGATTATAGAGTATGTGAGCAAGCTTTGCAAGAATTTGCGAGGGGATTACCAGCAGCGTCACCTGCACCACTGACACCACCCCCAAATAATACCATCACCGTGGAAAATCCTCAGTCTGGGTTGGAAAACTCAGGAAGGGGAGATACTCCTAATGAATATTTCGAAGCGAGACCAGGTATGTCGAATAAATCTGAATTACAGAATTTATTACTAACTTTGCAGAAACAGGTGAAGGAACAAAACGATCGAATCGAACAAATTTCTGGAGTACCACCTGTTATCAAAGGATTGACGTTGATAGATATTCTTAACAAACTTAGAAACCAAGCGCAACACCCGTACCTGTTCCCAAGAAGTTTAAAATGCCTGACGTTCCTAAATATGACGAGACAAGCGACCCACGCGACCATGTGACTTCTTTTACCACCGGAGTGAAGGGCAACGACTTAACAAAACAAGAAATTGAGTCGGTCCTAGTTAAAAAGTTTGGAGAAACACTTACCAAAGGGGCGCTAACCTGGTATTCTCTTCTCCCTGAAAACTCTATTGATTCTTTTGCTGAGCTTGCAGATTGTTTCATAAAGCACACTCCGGTGCGCAAAAAGTCGAGAAAAGGATGGAGGACATCTTTAAAATAAAACAAGGAGACACAGAACTACTTCGTGAATTTGTAGACAGGTTTCAACGAGAAAGAATGCAACTACCAAGGGTGCCTGATAATTGGGCAGCCATGGCATTTGCAAGTAATCTAAATGACAAAAGCTAAGAAGCCACGAGGAGACTCATGGAAAGCTTGAGAGAATTCCCAGCTACAACGTGGAACGATGTTTATAACATGTACAATACTAAACTTCGAATAGAAGAAGATAACATTGCTCGTTCCAAAGATGAAGATCATACCAGATCCATACATTCCGAATCAGACAAGAGATGAGGTAAAAATAGGTACGATCCTTACTTGGGACCATCGGGACGTGAAACTCATCCCAGGTTTGAAAACACCAGGTCAGATTATAGACCACCAAGAAGAGATGTGGGCTCGTCCTCATCTAGATCCAGAAAAGATCGAGATGAACGACCTAGAGGTAATGCACGAATTGGGGCTCACACCTTCAATGTAAGTACCTCCGAACTAATTTCAGTAGTAAGAAATATGGGTGATAAGTGTCTATGGCCCAAAGAAATAAGGTCGAAGCCGAATAAGAGAAACCTAGATCTCTGGTGTGAATTCCATAATGATCATGGACACAGAACTGCAGATTGCAGATTTTTGCAAGGTGAGGTATAAAAATTATTGAAACAGGGATATTTAACAGAATTGTTTACTGAAAAAGGTAAACAGACATACATGAAGAACATGCAGGAGCCCTCAAAAACTCCATCTCCAAAACGAACCGTCAACGTGATACACGGAGGTGAAGAAGTACATGGAATGGTCTGCAAAGCGGCCACGAAGTTCACAATTACACACGGAAAACGGGTTCATGAAAATCTGGAAGCAGGCGATATAACCTTCGATGATGCAGATATCGGCAGATTAATGCTTCCTCACAATGATGCTCTAGTAATATCCTTACTTATTCATGAAACTAACGTAAAAAGAGTGTTGATTGATCCGGGTAGTTCAGTCAATATCATTTTGCTAAGAGTCGTGGAAGAAATGCTATTGGGGAATCAAGTAATCCCAAAGGCACGAGCCATATCGGGGTTTGATAACTCTACGGTTATAACAAAAGTGGAAATTGAAATTAGCACTTATGCTGAGGGAGTAATCAAAAATACCAGGTTCCAAGTCATCGATACTGACATGGCTTATAACGTAATCATGGGAAGGCCGTGGATCCACGACATGAAAGCAATACTATCCACTTGCATCCGGTAATTAAATTCCCCTCTGAATGGGGGATTCAAAAAATTAGAGGCGATCAGCAAACCGCAAGAAATATAAATTCCGTGGTACACTACAACAAAAAAGTAGAGGTGGAAAAATCAAAAGATAAGGGAATCTCCCAAGCAGGTAACAGCGCCCAAACATGCATAGAAGAAATTACTACCCAAATAGGTACGGAAGGTATTATTGCTGAAACAGGTATGAAAGAAGATACTCACGAGAAGGTGAATCAAGTCACCACAGAAGATGCATTGGACCACACGGATGTAGATTCCAGACCGGACGTCATTCATGAACCGGAGAAAGACGAGCACATCAAAGAAACTACAGAAGAGCTCGAAGCTGTTCCATTGTTCGAACAAAAACCTGAACAAAAAGTGTATATAGGCACGAGGCTGAGTCCCGGTCAAAGAGGTAAGTTAATTGATTATTTAAAGGCTAACGCAGATTTCTTTGTGTGGTCCCACTCAGATATGACAGATATCCCACTAGAAGTGATGAATCATAAACTAAATGAAGATCCATTCTTCGTACCTGTTAAGCAGAAGAAAAGAGAGCAAGGACCGTTCAAGAACCAAGTGATTGACGACGAGGTACATAAACTCGTAAAATTGGTTCGATACGAGAGGTAACATACCCTAACTGGCTAGCTAACACTGTGGTAGTACCTAAAAAGAGTGGAAAATGGAGAGTATGCGTAGATTATACTGACTTAAATAAAGCATGCCCCAAAGATTCATTCCCATTACCACATATAGATCAAATGATTGATGCCACCGTGTGTCATGAATTGTTAAGCTTTCTAGATGCGTATTCTGGTAATAATCAGATTAAAATGGATCCCTAACACGAGGAAAAAACCTTCTTTATTACAAACAGGGGGACTTATTGTTATAAAGTCATGCCTTTTGGCTTAAAAAACGCTGGAGCCACCTATCAAAGGCTAGTGACCAAGATGTTCCAGGAACATCTGGGAAAAACGATGGAAGTTTACATAAATAACATGCTGGTAAAATCAACACGGGCGGAAGACCATTTCTAGCACCTCTCTATTACCTTTGACATTTACGCAGATATAATATGAAGCTGAATCCAGAAAAATGTGCTTTTGGCATAGAATCAGGTAAATTCTTGGGGTTCCTTGTATCAAACAGGGGAATAGAGGTACATCCTGATCAAATTAAAGCTATAGAAGAAATACCTGATGTACTTATAAACAAAAAAGAAGTTCAAAGACTAACAGGAAGAATTGCAGCCTTAGGAAGATTCATTTCCAAATCTTCCGAGAAAAGTTTTAAATTCCTTGCAGTTCTCAAAAAGCAAAATCGGTTCGAATGGACTGAAGAATGTCAACAGGATCTCAAAGACCTAAAGGCTTATCTATCAAAACCTCTGTTGCTGTCAAAGCCAAATGAGGGGGAGAGGCTGTACGTCTACCTTGCCGTCTCGAAAATTGCTGTAAGTGCAGTATTGTTAAGGGAGAATAAAGGTAAACAATCTCCTATTTATTATGTAAGCAAGACATTACTAGATGCTGAAACTAGATATCCACATCTAGAAAAGTTAGCCTTAGCTCTAATCATGGCATCTAGAAAATTAAGGCTATACTTTCAATGTCATCCAATCACAGTTATGACCTCGTATCCATTAAGAAACATACTGCATAAACAAGAACTATCAGGAAGATTAGCCAAGTGGGCCATAGAATTAAGTGAGCATGAAATAATATATTAGCCTAGGATTGCAATCAAGTCTCAGATCTTTGCTGATTTTGTCGCTGACTTTAGTAATAGCATTTTCCTTGAAGTGGAAAAAGAGTTACAACTCTTCAACGGTGCTAATCTGGGTCTATGAACCCTATTTACTGATGGTTCTTCCAATATAAAAGGTGCCGACTTAGGCATAGTCTTAATATCACCCACGGGTGAAAAGACACGATAGGCTATCAAATGTTATCTATAACTAACAATGAAGCAGAGTATGAAGCTGTCATTGCAGGACTAGAACTCGCACGAGAACTTTCAATCGAGCAAATCATAATCAAAAGAAACTCCCAACTAGTAGTAAATCAGATGCAGGGGACTTGCATCGCTCGAGAGACTTAGATGCAACAATATCTGGAAAAGGCACGAGAGCTCGTGAGACAATTCAAAACATAGAAGGTAATACAAATACCTAGAGAGGAAAATGCAGAAGCAGATGCATTAGCTAACCTCACAGCAGTCACGAAAGTAACAAACAAAGACAATGCAATTGTCGTTCATCTATTCCATTCAGCGATCAACCAGGATAAAATGAGGTAATTTTCAACAATTTAACTTGGGATTGGAGAAACGAAATCTTAAATTTTTTGCAGAATGGCACTGTACCTGAAGACAAGAAAAAAACTCAAGCACTTCGCCATAAAGCTGCACGGTACTGCCTCATTTGCAACTCATTATATTGCAAGATGTTCAGAGGGCCCCTAGAAAAATGCCTCAGACCTAACCAAACGGAGTTTGTGATGAAAGAATTCCACGAAGGACACCGCGGAAATCACTCAGGGGCGAAATCCTTGGTAAAAACCCTAATCAGAGCTGGATACTATTGGCCTAAGATGGAAGAAGAGGCCGAGAACTTCGCATCCAAATGCGACAGATGCCAAAGGTTTGGCAATAACATGCATCGATTAGCGGAATTATTGCATCCAATAATATCCCCATGGCCCTTCATGAAATGTGGTATGGACATAGTGGGACCTCTTCCCACAGCTAAAGGACATGTACGATTTTTGCTCGTGCTAACCGACTATTTTACAAAATGGGTAGAGGCAGAAGCGTTCAAACAGGTACGAGAAAAGGAAGTTAAAAGCTTCTTATGGAGAAACATAATATGCCGCTTTGGGATACCAAAGGAGATCGTGTGTGATAATGGCTCACAATTCATAGGCTCGCAAATCACAGAATTCTTCGAAAGCTGGCAAATCAAACGGATCACTTCAACACCATACCACCCCGTGGCTAATGGTCAAGTTGAGTCAACGAATAAAGTCATCATTAACAATCTAAAGAAGCGGCTAGATAAAGCCAAAGGAAACTGGCCTGATGAGTTACAAGCGGTACTATGGGCATACAAAACAACTTCAAAAACAGCCACAGGAGAAACTCCATTCGCACTTGTCTATGGCTCAGAAGCCTTAATACCTATGGAGATTGACGAACCAAGCATAAGGTTTACAACAGCCACAGAGGAAGCAAACAACGACGAATTGAGGACCAATCTGGACCTGCTTGAACCACAGAGAGAAGCAGCACTAATACGGATGGCAGCTCAAAAACAAATCATAGAGGGTTATTACAACCGTAAAGCTCGTCTCAGATACTTCAAGATTGGGGACTTCGTCCTCAAAAAAGTCTTTCAATCAACGAAAGAAGCAGGCGCAGGAAAGCAAAGTCCAAATTGGGAAAGACTCTACAAAGTCTGAGGCATAGCTGGGAAGGGCGCCTACTAGCTAGAAGCTATGGACGGCAGAATCCTACCAACAAGTTGGAATGCTATCCACTTGAAGAAGTACTACTTTTAAGGGAAAAAAATTACCCCCGATCAGGTATCACACGTTCGATTTTATTTGAACATTTAAAATTTTACTAAACTTTTTAGATGATAGGCATAAAGCTAACCCATCACTAGATGATGATATTAGACCTGCAAAGACGCGAGGAAGTAACTTAATTCCCGGTCTAGGGTTACACTTTCTGATGGACGTTTTAAAGGGTTAAGCAGTCACCATCTAAAAACTATATACCTTTGAGTCCCGTATGTTTTTCCTTTTTCAGGAAAAGGACCACAAGGAAGGAATAGTCAAGTGCTCGAGATTTCATTCTTCAAAGCTCAAACACTTGGGGGACTATACA
>ML370016.1:43560-56784 GCA_005239525.1 Nicotiana knightiana
GTGTAAAAATGTTAGCTATGAGGAAGAAATGTGCATCTTTGTACTTATTCAAAAGAAATATTGTTGTAACCAAAAACAATTATGGATAAAATATCATCATCATTGTACTCATTCAAAACTGTTGTAACTAAAAACAGATACGAAATCTTTGTACTAATATAGATGAAAGATCAAAATCCTTGTACTTGTTCATAAAACTGTTATCAAATAAAAATAGTTATGTATGTAAGAGCATTTCCCTCATGCTTATTGAAAACTGTTGTCAACAAAAACAGTTACGGGTAAAAACCTCAACTTGAATAAAAACTGTTAAATACGAAAAACAGTTACGAAATACAAGTGTATATCAAATATGTTAAAATAAAACAATTGCAACATGAGTTTTAGACGATAATCAAACACATGTAAAATGTCTGGAAAGTTCAAACAAAAAACTTTCCTCAGAAACATTCTTAAACATGTGAAAAATTCCTATCGCTCTATTGCATTATTACACCATTATGAAGTTGAGACGTCTTCTTCATTAAGTGTCGATAAAAAGGACCCTCTTTCATAAATTATGCCTACTACGAAAAAGGCACACATTTTATATGACACCATGCCTATTACGAAAAGGTGCGAGTAATCTAAAGCATTCTATATGCAAAACTCAGAGGTAAAACTAAAACCTCGAAAAATGAAGCATACAAAAGACTTAAAGAGTGAAAAAGAAACTCAACGGAAAACAAAAGTCATACTTGCATTAATATATTAAAACGAATAAGTAAAAACTAAGTATTAACTTATACTTAGCCGTATAGAGTTTTTTTATACATTGAGGTGCCCCTAAGTTGTCATTTGGGGACTTTAAGAGATCCAAATTTACCCCCGATGGGACTGGGGGTAACCACCAATTGAGACAAAAAAGAAGAAGGGAGGAACCAACTTCTTAAACTTCATCAGGAGGGGGGTTGACTTCACTGGCAGAAGGAGCAGGAGCGGCTTGGGATGAAGAGACTTGAGCAGCAGGAGCCTCACCTTCAGGTGAAGAGAGATTCTGACCTTGTTGAGCCTTCTCAATGGACTCCTTGACTTTTGCAATTTCAGCATTAAGGTCGAAACCCTCTCGGCTCATTTCAGTCAATGTGTCGAGGCGAGAGTTCATATACACCCAACTAACATCGACAACTGCCCTATATTCAAGAGCTTCGTAATATTTCTCCCATATCATAGCTTCAGCTCTTAGTTCATCCCTCTCAGTCACAGAAACATCATTAGAGGCCCTTAAAGGAGCGAAAGACCTTTCCAGGAATTGAACTTTCTCCAAAGAGTTGCGGAGATCCTCCTGGGTCTGAGTAAGAGATTGCACTAGTTCACCCGAATACTCCTCCTTTTGGTCTAGTAAGGCCTTCAAACTCCTGACCTCTTCAGAGGCACGAGACAGCTGCTCCGCGAATGAGGACTCTAGGACGCTCTTATCCTTGTCTGCCTGATCAGAGGATACCTTCTCCACGGCCAACTCTGCCGTCATGACCCTCACTTGCTTCTCCAAGGTACATTTTTCTTCTTCTACGGCTTCCATGTCGAGCCTTAAGCTTTCATACTGTTCTTTCCAGTTACCTGCTTCAGCATGCCGCTCCTTTACTTCCTGCTCCGTATGAGAAATCCTTTTTATAAGCTACGTGCCTATAAGATTGATCTACAAAATAAAATCAATCAAATATGATAAGTACGCCTACAAGAATGAATGAAAGAAAATACATTATACCTTTAAAGAAGTATGCACGATTTCATTAGCCCATGTAAGGGAACTGTGGCTATCCAGCTTAGCTCTCTCTGTCGAACCTATCAACGATTTCAACCATACATCAGGCTGGCCAGACTTTTTAAAGAGGCTAACCTCTGCCGGAACTTTTATCATCACTCGCCTCATCTCCTTGCTGGAAGACCCTACTTCTAAAACAGAAGGCGCGGAAGCAGGAACAGATGAATGAGCCGCGGGCAAGGAAGTCTGAGGAGTCGAAAAAGCCACGGGAGAGGGAGCAAGAACAGGAGCAGGAATAGACACGGGGGCAGGAGAAATAACTGGAACAATGGAGGGGAGTTCTCTAAGAGAATGAGAGAAAACAACCAGGGGAGCTTCATCAGCAACAGGACCAAAACCTTCACAGAATAAATGGTCAACAGATTCACGCACGGGATAGGGAGTAGGATCCTCGGAGGCAGAAGTCCAACTTCAGACATGGAAGGCACTATGACAGGTGTAGACTCATCGTCTGAGATCACCTTCCTTCTGCGTGACCTATGGACCAAAGTACCCTCCTCTTTCTCTTCTTCCTCCGAGGTGCTTGATGCACCTGATTTTCTCTTTGAAGAAGAAGAGCCTGAAATGATCTCCTAGGCCTGAGCCAGGGATAACTTGGGAACAAATGCGGATACAGAAACTCCACGAGCAGGAAACCCTGTCAAAAGGAAAGGTTTAAATAATTCTGAAAGGAAGAAGCAAGTACAAACAAAAACTTCACTTACCATGAGTCTTAACTCTCCAACCAAACCTCTCAGAGAGGTACTTCCATGAACGTTCTTCCAATGGAGCGATTAATAAAAGCTTTTCTACCCAATCTATGAAATCAGAGACATTCTCGACGGTTCACATGATTGCTGCAAAAGAAGAAACAACTACGGTATTGATAAGATATCTAAAGCAAAAAGCAAGGAATGTGAGCAAAAATGTACTCACGTGCAAGATTCCACTTCTCAGGGAAGGGAAGATTCTCTTCACCTACTAAACCAGCAGTAGGAACAACAACATACCGAAGAAACCAATCTCGATCCTTATCATCTTCAGAAGTCACTAACACCTTTTTTACTCCTATCAGCCAGGGTAAAAATTCCCTGACAGAACAACATTGGGGAATAGAGGTGAATAAGATGATGAAAGGTAAAGGGGATCGAAGCTAAGGTAGACAAGTATCTAAGACATGCAATGACTCGCCATATAAGAGGACTGACTTGTCCCAAGAAAATTTTGAAAAAATCAACAGAGCTCGATGATTAATGGGTCGATGGGAGGCTTGAACCCTAATGTAAATGGATAGGTATAAACAAAAGGATGCCCCGTCTTGTAAGAATTTATTCTTTGATTACTGTTTGGAATGATTACAAAAAGATTAGAACTCCATTAACAGTCCCTACGTATAAGAGGAATTAAACCTTCAATGAGTTGGGTAGGGTACTTGTCAGCACTGTCAAGAGACGACAATGAAGATAGCTGATCTCTAAGGGCCTGACTATCCCTATCAAAGGTGAACTCCACAGTTACTATTTCATCGACCCTCGGTTCATGCAAAGGTTCGTGATGTCCTCTACCTTTGGATGAAGATCTAAAAGTCCTAGCCCTCGGAGAAGTTAAAGACCTAGAAGAATGAGGGGAAGTAATTTGAGAAGAGGAAGAACCCATTGAAGGAGTAGAACCTAAACTCCTCAACGTGCCGCCTTTCCTACTACGCTTTGGATAAGAAGAGGGAGTCAAATCATCTACGTTTATGACTCTCTTAGATTGGTTTGAAGAAGACATATCTACAAAGACAAGGAAAAGTTCTTTACAAATAAATTTTTAAAGTTAGAAGTTTTTCGTGAAAGAAAAGAAAAGGGGTATTTATACTCGAAGACAATCGTCAAAAATGGGAAAAAACAATGATGTGAAAGCCATAATTGAAGATGTCACTTCGTGACTGATACAGCCGCAAAAAGCCCTAAAAGGCGCTGAACAATTGCAGAACCAACCTGGAAATGCCACATGACATAAGCATTAAATGGAAGTGACAACCATGACTACGTTCAAAAAAAGATGCAATGATTCGAGTGAAGCGGTGGTAAAATATTCCCTCCATATATGAGTATCCACTTACCGAATATTAATCGATAAATATATGGTAGGTGGGGGGACTATCTGTATTGGTAAAAAAGAGCTTCACACGTGTGATAAATCTTGATGACTCAGAAGTCTACGTGGAGCAATGAAGACACGACAGCTGGACGGGACTCTATGAAGAGGTATGAGGCAAAGGGGCACGGCAAATCACACCCACGGGTTAATTAGCTACAGAAGTCTCAAACTGATTGAGAAGACGAAGAGACACGGTCAAAATGTATCTGGGCGGAACAAAGGGCAGATTCAGAGATCTTCAGTTAGTGATCCACACGTTACACAATATTCACGCAACAGTTACGGTTACTCATTGTAACGTTACATTAATGTCATAATTAGTCATTAATTCTCAATCACTGAAAAGGGCAGACGTTATATTAGGAAATTCCCTATATAAGGGAGTAAAATATAACCTGTAAAGGACATCTGGACTACTATTGTAATACATTTTACTTTTCGTGCATCTCATTGATTTTTCTTTATTTAATTACTTACAATAATCAGTCTTGCCTTGGTTATCAGAAATCCGTGTTCATCCTAAAAATAGCTTTGGGCAAAGGATCTAATTCTTGGGTTAAACAATATGCCCGAAGTAAATTTTTACTTGCAGGTGATCCGATGAGCAACCATTACTCCAACAGGAGCAATCCCGCTCCAGTTCCCTCATACTATCTCAAACTTGCCGCAATCCTTTCATCTATCCTTGGGGTAAGTTTGTCGGTGTATTCCGCTGATGAATTCAGAACTACACACAGCCTGATTCCTGTAAAACCAGGGATATATAGGCAGCTCGAAAACCAGAGTGCATCCTAAATCTCTCAAACCATCTCGCTTGGTCAAATTGGCCATCATATCTTTACCCGACACCACTTTTACCCTTCTCGGGTAAAGAGGGGCAGTTGTTGATACACAATCTTTCCTTATACTATTTTCAAAATGCATATATACTTCCAAAATCATGAATTAGCATCAATAATATTTTCCCATAATTTCTGCATTTTGAGGATTTCTAATTAATTTATCTCAGTATTTTATTATATAAACAATCATTAACTGCAGTACAAATAATTTTATAACAATTTTAAAATTTACTTTTGCTATTTATATTAACACTAAGCCTAATTATTTCATAAATGGCCACATTTACATTTTTGGGTTAAAATTGCAATAACTTTGCAATTATAACCCATCTATGCATTATTACATTACTTTACCAGAAAATAGCCTGTTGCATTTTAAAAATATTGAGTAATTATTTTAAAACATTTCTATGCTTGAAAACCATTTTTATAGTCTGTTAATTATTTTTGTAAATTATTTTTATCAATTAATTGGGTATTTACCAAATAACGCTTTTAATTTCTTTAACTTTTTGGACCTAACCCTTTAAATACCAGCCCAAACCCCTTAATAATACCATCCCAATTCACCTTAAGCCCAATATGCACCTACCCGACCCAAACCCCCATCAAATCGTGGTCGTTGATCGGTCCACATTAAACCTTACCATATTAATCTCTAAACCAACCCTAACCCCCAATTCTCTCATTCTGCCGTCATTGGTTTCTCTAACCTCTCCAATTCTTTCGACCAACCCCTAACCCTAATCATCGTCACCGGTGAAAAGCTCCTATATATGGAGATTCTGAGTATTCTCCGACCATTACCAATAGTTTATGCTTCCTGGCTATTCGATTACATGGATCCTTGAGAAAATCTCATGGAGATTCAACCTGTTCTTGCCTGAAACTTGTTCACTGGCCTGTCTAGGGCCATTCTCGTTTGTGAGTACTGATTTCCTCCTATATTTAGTTCGAATCTATGGCTTTTGACCAAGTTTCTCTCATCTCTGTTTTTTTTTTTGAAAACCCTAGTTCTACGACTACTTGAATCTGTTCAGATCTTTGTAGATCTGAAATGATTCAAGTGTTATTTGGTACTTTACCTCAAAAATCTTCTATTTTGGTTAACTATATCGATTCCATTTACTTTTTCTGAAATTAGGGTTCATCTTGAGTCTCTTCAAAAGAGTTTTCTAACTTTCAAGTGTTTAATCTAATTATTTCCTTACATATTTGATTGATTTTCGTATGTATGCCTAAACCCTAACTGTTTCTGTTTGTGACATTGATTTCTTCTATTTTTCCTTTTATTATGTTTAACCAGTTACATTAGCTGATTCTATTTAGATTTCAAACGATTCTTTCCTGTTAAAATCAGTATTTTATGGGATTCTTACCTATTTCCTTATTTGTGACTTTTATTAGTAGTACTTGCCTTATTTGGATATCAATATGACTTAAGGGGCTTGATTGACTCCTATATGTTATATGACTGATTTATTGCCTTAATTAAGCCCTAATTTTATACCATTAATTGACTTCCATATCCTAAAGGTCTTTCCAAGATCTTCCGTATGATTGATTGATTAAATCCCCTAATTAACTGGTTGATTTATTTGGGTTACCCTATTTATGAATCCTTAATTTTTCTTGCCTTATTTTTTTACCTTACTAAGTGTTATATATACTCTCATTACTGATTCTTCAAGACACGAACAACAGTTCAAACATACACACACAAAAAACGTCACTCTCATCTCTCTCTCTGCTACTTGTGTTCATTGCTTGTCTAGCCGGCTGAAAGCCAAAACTAGACTGTTGAATCCTGCCTACTTTACCTTCTGTTTTTCTCCCCTTAACTGGTATGTTTCTACTCCTAATGTCATTCATTATACTATGAAGTTCAAATTTGTGTGCTCTCTGTTGCTGTACTTCTGTTAAACCCATGTCTCTTATGTACTAGTTAACTACTATGTATTTAGCTTCTATGTTTTCCTGTTACTGCCTTAATCAACATGTTTACTCCTGTTTAAGTTTCACTCTTCCTGTTTATTGCTTTAATCAACATGTTTACTCTTATTTAGGTTTCACTCTAATCAACATGTTTACTTTTGTGTTCAAATTCCAGTCTTTCCTGTTTATTACTACATGTTTACTTCTGTGTTTAAGGTTCAATCTTCCCTGTCTATTTCCTTAGGCCAGCATGCTTACTTTAGTGTCTCAGACTCCTATTTTTTTTGTCTAATTGACTTCAATTGGTATGATCAATTCTATGTAGTTAAAACCCTGTCCTCTCTGTGAATTGATTAGCATGACCGCTCTTACATTAAACTTCTATGTTTCCCTATCTATTGCTTGAGTCAGTATGCTTACTTCCATAGTTATGTATGATTGATGAACTTAGGTGTTCCCTGTTTAAGACCCTAACTCAGCATGTCCTGGTAAATATTATACCCCCTGCCTTCCCTATGCTTCTACTGACTAGCATGCTTCCTTAACACCCTGTTTCTATATGTTCTTGATTCAAGATTCTTGTGTTCCAAACCCCTGCTCCCTTTTTGTGTAATTGTTTGTTCTCAGCATGCTATATGCTCACCTAAGTTTGACTAATGAACTGAGTTGATTCTGAGCAATATGGAGTTTTGTGTGAAACCTTGTGACTGTGTTTCCTACTTGCAGTTGTTTGCTGAACCTTTTCTAGAATATTTCTAAGTTGTTTTTCACTCCTAATATGTTTTCACTTCTAAACCATTTCCACTCCCAAACTATTTTCACTTCTAAACTATTTTCACTTCTAAATTGGTTTCACTTCTGATATGTTTTTTAAAAATTATTCCTACTCTTTCAAGCACTCCCACTCCTACTCTTAGAATACATAGGATTTTTTCCCGCCAGTGTGTGTACTGCCTAGGAATCTATCCGAACTCTGGCACACTGGGACTGGCCCTTCCACACTGCACAAAAATGACTTCTCTTTAAAAGGGTCTTGGTGTGAGCATTTCCCGGGGTCCCTGAGGCCCTTGGGAACTTTGACACACCAGGATACTCTTTATTGGACACTATGAGATATGGTACTTTGGACTGTTTGAAGGCCTGGTTTGCCAAGTTCACTTTGGGCCTATCTAGGCTCCCTATAGTATAATATTACTTATTTCTGTAATTCATTTATGGTGTGTAATAATAATTCTTATAAATAGATATTGGGGATATTAGTAAAAAAGGGGAGGGATTTTCATATAATTTTTGTGGGGCAATTGGGTAGAAATCATGATCTTAGGATTACTATGTCTATTTGCTTGGATTAGGAATCATGCTCTTAGGATCATTTGTGCATTAGAAAATATGTTCATAGGCATCATACCATTTGTTCTAAAACTTCTGCTTTCTAAACTTCTGCATACATCATGTCTGCTTAAGAATCCTGTCACTAGGGTGCTACTAACGCTGTCTAAAAATCATGATCATTCTCTCATGTGCATTAGAAACTATGCTTTAGGACTTTTATTGCACTCGCCCAAATACCTTGCCTATATTGCATAAAATCAAAAGCAACCATGTCTATAAGAGTGAGTTTAAAAGCAGTGCCAACACCTAGATAACATGTTTATAGAGTTGAATATATAAAATCAATTCTGTAATGTTCAACACCTAGACAACATGCCTATAGGACATAATGAACGAACTGCCTGTTTAAAACTCTTTATTAGTCTATTATGATCCTGATTGATAATTAGATATCCCGTTTATAGGACATCTCAGATCCACGCCTAGGGCAAGCCTGTAGGATGATCAAACTCTTGCAAAATGGTAAAATTGTGCTTTGTTTAATTACTTGTGAACTGCCCAGATTCAGCAACCCCCTAAAATCAGTAGGCAAACTGATTAGGTCTCTACTGCTTTGCTTTAATAAGATGCTGCATATATTTTGTTTGTCATGCTCACCGAAATATCCTTCTTTAGGACTCTTAAAGTATCTTGAATACTGTTGTTTGAGACGTGCAATTGACTGCTTATTTGTGGAGGTAAATGTGAGCCCCTTTAATTGTTCCTTTACCTGACAGTCCTACTTGTTTAACTATCACTTAGATTTTCTCCTTTTAAGCACTTTAGGAGAGTCTAGAACTGCCTTAATTAGAGGTCCTAAACACCTCTAAGGCCATAAGAAAGGGACGGGTAATTCACACATAGAGTACGTTTAATTAGAATCGCTTACATAACCACTAAGGGGAGGGTAATTTGGTAGTAAGGGATATGATGACCTGTGCGCCAGTGCCACGTGTAACCCCTCTAATTGAGGAAGGTTTACCGGGTATTGCATAGAAGTGATCCTATAGGCTAATAAACCTAGGACCCATTTATTCCCATTTTTTTGTAATCCATATATGTGCTTAAACTGCTTTACTTGCTTAATGACTAATTCACCAAAAATGAGTTTGGCCGGGACCCACTATTGTGGACCTCGAGGGGTGCCTAACACCTTCCCCTCAAGGTAATTTCAAGCCCTTACCCAATCTCTGGTAATGTAAACCGGTTTCATGAGTTACTTGCATTAGGTGCCCTAACGCACCTTAAATCCTTTAGGTGGAGACTCTTCAATTTCCATACCCCTTTCCCAAAATGAAATGAGTTATCCCAAAGCATGTTGAAACCCAGACCCTGCGAAAAGGGGAAAAAGGGGGCACGACAACCAATTATGCGAGTGAAGTCTGAGTAACCGCCATTGGGTCATATTCCACTCTCCACTGATAGTAATGCTTATTGTGTAGGTACCATGCAACCTTCAAGGAAGAGACGCGCTACCGAAGCGTTGTCAAGTGGTCATGAAGGCTCATCTCAGGGACGTGCACCAACCATTGCAGCTCTGTTTGATCGCACCAAGTTCGTCTCCAGAGCTGCCCATGACCGGTTCAATTCGAAGGCTACCGGGAAGCCTATTCCAGAAAGGGGAACTGATAGAGCATCCCTCCAGGATGACTTCCCTAATATGTATTGGGAGCTGATCATGCATGGGTTAGACAGCTTCTTCGAAGAACTGGAGGAAGGTAACTTGATGCTTGTCCGAGAATTTTATGCCAATTGCCCCGAACATTAGGATAGAATTTGCACTATGCGGAACACGAGGGTGAATGCCTCCTTAGAAGCCATCCGGAGAGTATAACGCTTTCCTATTTTTGATGGGGAGGAAGATTTCTATGATACCTACAAAAGAGAACCCATCACATGGAACAGGTTTTTCCGCACTATCTGTGTACCTGACAAAGATGTCCCGTGGGTGGTGCCAGGTAAGATCTTGCATTCTGCCTCGCTCAGTTTTGAAGGAAAGTGTTGGTTGCACATAATCAACAGTCGCTTTTTGCCTTCCCACAACACCACCGAGGTTAATGGACCGAGAGCTACTTCGATCTGGTGCTTCGTGAATGGCCACAATTTTGATGTGGCCAAGGTTATCCAGTCTGAAATGTTCGTCCGTTCACCATTAAAGAGGTATGTATTTTTTTCCCTCTCTGGTTACAAGATTATGTCGGGCAGCATGGGTGCTTGAGAACCCAAATGTGGATGGCAAGTTCAAGAAAGAAGCTAAGTTCCGAGCAGACAAAGTGACCATCAGGAGAGACCCGGTGGCACATGGAGCGACTCATAGTGAAGATTCTGATACGCCGGAGGAGGGTGATGATGAGCAGGAGGAGATTGGGCTGTCTTCACCCCCATAGGAAAAAGTTCCTCAGATAAGGGACCATCCCAGGGCAGATGGAGCACGTACATGACAACCCTAGAACAAGACATGGAAGGACTGCGCACTTCCGTCACAGAGTTGGGGACTAGAGTTGATGCCTTAGCCACCCAAAAATGCAAAGTCCGAGAAGTAAATAATGGGCTGGCTACGTGCATGGGGAGGGTGTGTCACCTTGATCCCAGCACTGTCTCCGACCAAGACTGATCCACCAGGGAAGTTCCTTTTCCTCGCCTTACTGTATTTTGTATGACATGGGGACGTGCCATCTTTTTAAGTGTGGGGTGGGGGGGGGGNATCTTTTTAAGTGTGGGGTGGGGGTACTTTGTTGTATGTTGTATATAGAATAGTTTTGTAGTTTATTTATATAAATAAATTTCGAATTGGCCTGACGATGGATATCACTCGATGGCTTTCTTGAGGGACTAAAGTCGAACAAAAAAAAATTGTAGTAGTGTATCAACTCTCCTTTAGTTTTTCTTTAAACCACTGTTCTTTTCCAAGGGTTTCATTTGAACCAGGTGTAGTTAGTTTTATTTTTTTAGGAACTTATGGGCTATGGGAAGAATTAGAATAGGATATCTTAACTTCGTAATGCCTTGAATATAGGGGGCACCTTGGTGTGACGTAGGCTCATTTGTTGACTCTTGTAAGAATGCCTTAAACTGTGTGTGCTTAATTTGGCTAAAGTACTCTAAGCTAAGTGTCTGATGACCCAATCTTAAGCGAGTCATGTGCCATGTGTGTGTGAGGCTTGTTGTATTCTGTGCATGGCATTTAACGCCTAGAACTTGTTCCGCGTGTCTGTAAAGAGAAATGGTAGTCTTATTTAGTCTGTGAAGTGATATAGGTATTTCTTTGTTGAACCATGTATATAAATACTCCACCCACTTTATTTCTATGTACCATAGTTAACCCCGTTGAGCCTGTAATCGTGTTTCCTTGGCAACCACATTACAAGCCCTGTCCCTTGTTTGAATTGACCATCTTCTTGAACCCTTTACCTATCGTAAGTACTTGAACTACTATGAATTTACAAAGGATAAAGTGTGGGGTAGTTAGTGGAGCTTTGGAGTGGAACTAGGGAAATAAGGATAAAGGTATATCTTGTTGGAAAAGCCACTTGTGAAAAAAAAAAAAGAAAGGGAAGAACATAGTTAATAGTGTATCATGTTGATTGGCAATAATTCTTTGGTGGATTTTAAGATGATTGTGCTAAAAGATGTGTGGGTGGTATATGTGATGAAAATATTGATTTGACTTAGGTGTGGACTTGACTGTAAAATAAATATATTAAAGTGCTTAGGGAGGTGTAGTCACTATTATATCCAAATATATCCTACCCAACCTGCATCCTGCATTACATCCAAATAAAGTCCTACTTGATCCTAGACTGAGTGAACTCAATTAGTAGAGTAGTACACTACGGGCAAGCCTATGGTGCGTTTTCTGTGGACAAGAATACCATTTCTGAGGGTGAGTGAATTCTATTCCTTTTAAAAATTCCTCAGTGTGTGTGAAATTTACTGATTGTGGAATGAGTCTCTTTTGTTGTGAGTAGGCACTTGATTCATGAAGGAGAGGTAACTTTGGACCTATGAATTAGAGTAAGTAAGCCGGTTAGGAACATTGCATGGCTAGAGGGAGTCAACTCTTGAGGTGTATATGTTTCACTAATGTACTCACTCTTTGTGAAATATTCTTGGTGTGACGAGTAGGGAAGTCGCACAGTGAAGTTAGGCCTTTGGGGAGTGTGGTTTTATTGCTCGAGGACGAGCAATGGTTTAAGTGTGGGGTGTTGATAGTAGCCTATATGTATGCAATTTAGACGCTATTTACACTCTAATTTAGCCGCACTTTATTGATATTTGAATGTAAAAGATAAAAAAAATGCTATAATTAAGAAATTGATGTTTTGTAGGAGCCACTCCGAGTTAAGAGGGAGATAAAGAGTGTTTTGGAGTCATTATGAAGCGTGGAAGGCCAACCGAAGGTTAGCCCGGTCGAAAAGGAGCGAGAAAAGAAAGCGAAACGACCCATCTAGGTGTGCGGCCGGGAATTAGCCGCAGTGAAGCAGTCAAAATCCGCGGCCGGATCCGCGGTCGAATCCGCGGCCGCAGACGAGCAGATGTAAACCAAACACGCATGGTCAATCATGTAATTTCTAGGCGACTACCCTAAAAATATATGAAGCCTAAACTCGCCCAGAAGTCAGGAATAGTTGGTTTTAGAAGATTTTAGAGGCAAGAACAAGCGAGAGAAGACAAATTAATTCCTAAGAGTTTTCATCATCTTCTTCTTATTTCTATTTGTTGATTATGAACTATTTTAGTAAATTGTTTCCATTAGTATGAATAGATAAACCTATAATCTAGGGTTGATGGAACCAATTGTTGGATGAAGTTTTAACTCTATTTTGAGATAATCGAGCCGTGTTTGTTCTATGATTTTTCAACTACGTTTTGTATTATGGTTAATTGAAAAAGCCCTTGATTAATCGTGTCTAATTGCCTTGTGTTGCTTGAGAAAGAACACTTGGTTAGATTGTTATTGAACAACACCACTTTTGGGTAGTTGAAGAGATTAATTACTTGAATTTAAAAGTGGGTTTCGAAATAACAAAGCTTTGGTGGAATAATTATGAGTTGCATAATTTGTAGCTAGAGTAGTTCGAGAGAATGCTGATGAGTGGCTAGAATTCATGATTTTAAGCATTATATACCTTGCATTTTATGAGCTTT